>PVJL010002698.1:0-184834 GCA_004026885.1 Lyroderma lyra
GACACAAATATCCAAAATTAGAAATGAAAGGGGAGAAATTACCACTGATACCACAGAAATACAAAGGATTATAAGAAAATATTATGAAGGACTTTATGCCACAAAATTTAACAATCTAGAAGAAATGGACAAGTTTCTAGAAACTTATAGCCTACCAAGACTGAACCAGGAAGAACTGGATAATCTAAATAGACCAATCGAAGCAATGAGATTGAAATGACTATCCATTATCTCCCTAAAGGCAAAAGCCCTGGACCAGATGGTTTCACCAACGAGTTCTACCAAGCATTCAAAGAAGAATTAACGCCTATCCTCCTCAGACTCTTCCAAAAAATTGAAGAGGAAGCAATACTTTCTATCTCTTTCTATGAGGCCAACATTACTCAAATACCAAAGCCTGGCAACTCAAAACAAAAAAAGAAAACTACAGACCAATATCTCTGATGAACACAGATGTGAAAATCCTGAACAAAATATTAGCAAACAGAGTAAAAAAATGCATCAAAAAGATCATACATCATGATCAAGTGGGATTCATCCCGGCAGCACAAAGATGGTTCAACATACGAAAATCAATCAATGTGATACACCACATAAACAAAATCAACGATAAAGAACATATGGTCATTTCAATTGATGCAGAAAAAGCTTTCGACAAGGTACAACATCCATTTATGATCAAAACACTAAATAAAATAGGTATAGAAGGAAAGTATCTCAACATAATAAAGGCCATATAGGACAGACCCTCGGCTTACATCATACTGAATGGGGAAAAGCTGAAACCTATTCCCCTAAAATCAGGAACAAGACAGGGATGCCCCCTGTCACCACTGTTATTTAATATAGTACTGGAAGTTCTAGCCACGGCAATCAGGCAAGAGAAAGGAATCAAAGGTATCCATATTGGGAAAGAAGAGGTCAAATTGTCACTATTTGCGGATGACATGATTCTTTATATAAAAAATTCCAAAGATTCCACCAGGAAACTATTACAAAAAATTAATGAATATAGAAAGGTTGCAGGATACAAAATCAATGTACAAAAATCAACAGCATTCCTTTATAGAAACAACGAATCCACAGCAAAAGAAATGAGGGAGTCAATTCCTTTTGCTATCACAACAAAAAGAATGAAATACCTGGGAATTAACTTAACAAAGAACGTGACAGACTTATACACAGAGAACTATAAGATACTTTTGAAAGAAATTGAAACAGACTTTAAGAGGTGGAAAAATATCCCTTGTTCATGGATAGGAAGACTTAACATTGTAAAAGTGGCCATTCTGCCCAAAGCAATCTACAGATTTAATGCAATACCCACCAAAATCCCACAATCATACTTTCGTGAAATAGATAAAAGAATTATTAGATTTATATGGAACCATAAAAGACCTCGAAATGCCAAAGCAATACTACATAAAAAGAATTAGGCTGGTGGCATTTCACTTCCTGACTTCTCTTTATATTACAAAGAATCAATAGTCAAAACAGCTTGGTACTGGCCAAAGAACAGAAATAGAGACCAATGGAATAGAAATGAAAACCCAGAAATAAACCCACAAATATATGGACAAATAATTTTCGATAAAGGAGCAAAAAACATACAATGTGGAAGAGAGCCTCTTTAGTAGGTGGTGCTGGAAAAACTGGAAAAATATATGCAAAAGAATGAACCTGAGCTATGAGCTCTCTCCATATACAAAAATTAACTCAAAATGGATTTAAGACCTGCAACAATAAACTGTATAGAAGAAGACATTGGTACTAAACTTATAGACCTAGGACTCAAGGAAGACTTCATGAACCTGACCTCAAAGGCAAGAGAAGTAAAAGCAAAAATAAATGAATGGGACTATATCAAACTAAAAAGCTTCTGCACAGCAAAAAGAAACCATCAACAAGGCAAAGAGGCAGCCAACTGAATGGGAGAAAATATTTGCCAATAACGCATCAGATAAGGGTCTAATATCTAAAATATATAAAGAACTAATAAGACTTAACAACAGAAAAACAGCAACCCAATTGAAAAGTGGGCAGAAGAACTAAACAGACACTTCTCCCATGAAGAAATACAAATGGCCAGCAGATATATGAAAAAATGCTCATCCTCATTAGCTATCAGGGAAAAGCAAATCAAAACCACAATGAGATATCACCTCACACCTGTGAGAATGGCCATTATCAACAAGACAAGGAATAACAAGTGCTGGGAGAGGATCTGGAGAAAAAGGAACTCTGGCATACTGCTGGTGGGAGTGCAAACCGGTACAATGCTGTGGAAGGCAGTGTGGAGATTCCTCAGAAAATTGGGAATGGAGTTCCCATTTGACCTAGCAATCCCCCTTCTGGGGATCTATCCAAAAGACTTGAAAACCTATGTCCGCAAAGACCTATGTACCCCAATGTTCATTGCAGCGCTGTTCACAATGACCATAACATGGAAACAACTAAAGTGCCCTGCGACAGACGACTGGATAAAGAAGCTGTGGTACATATACGCAATGGAATATTACTCAGCTGTAAGAAAAGATGAAATATTGCCTTTTGCGACAAAATGGATGGACCTGGAGATCATCATGCTAAGTGAAATAAGCCAGACAGAAGAAACAAAGAACTGTATGACTTTACTCATATGTGGAATATAAAACTGAAAGCAAAGAAAAAAAGAAATGAACAAATAACCCATGGACACAATCAATAGTTTAATGTTTATTTGGGGACAATTGGGTTAGGGAGGTGAGAAAGGGGAGGGGGTGGGAGAGGAGGGGGGGATGCTAAATATAAGGTGATGGAAAGAGAAGTCACATTAGGTGGTGAACTTATTATACATCAAGTTGACAATGCACTGTAGAATTGTATGCCTGAAACCTATGTAATCCTTGCTAACAGATGTCACCCCAATGAAAAAAATATAAATAAAAAAAGCATAAGGCTTGTGACATTAAATTCCCTGTAATTTATATTACAAAGCATCAATAGCCAAAACAGCTTAGTACTGGCAGAGGAACAGAAATATAGACCAATGGAAGAGAACTGAAAACCCAGAAATAAACCCATAAATTTATGGACAAATAATTTTTGATAAAGGAGCAAAAAATATACAATGGGTAAAAGACAGCCTCTTCAGTTCAGTGGTGCTGGGAAAACTGGAGAAACATATGCAAAAGAATGAACTTGAGCTGTGAACTCTCACCATATAAAAAAATTAACTCGAAATGGATTAAAGACCTTCATATCAGACCTGAAACAATAAACTGTATAGAAGCAAACATTGGTACTTAACTTATAGACCTAGGACTCAAGGAAGATTTCATGAACCTGACCTCAAAGGCAAGTGGAGTAAAAGCAAAAAGAAATGAATGGAATTATATCAAACTAAAAAGCTTTTACACAGCAAAAGAAACTATTGAAAAGGCAAAGAGACAGCCAAATGAATGGGAGAAAATATTTGCAAATAACGCATCAGATATGGATCTAGTATGTAAAATATATAAAGAACTAATAAGGCTTAACAACAAAAAAACAAACAACCCAATTAAAAATTGGGCAAAAGTAAACAGACACTTCTCCCATGAAGAAATACAAAAGGCCAGCAGACATATGCAAAAATACTCATCCTCATTAGCTATCAGGGAAATGCAAATCAAAACCACAATTAGATATCACCTCACACCTGTTGGAATGGCTATTATCAACAGGACAAGGAATAATACATGCTGGAGAGGATGTGTAGAAGAAAGGACTCTCTCGCACTGCTGGTTGTAATGCAAATTGATACAACCACTTTTGAAGGCAGTGTGGAGGTTCCTCAGAAAATTGGGAATGGAGCTCTCATTTGACCCAGCAATCCCATTTCTGGGGATCTACGCAAAAAACTTGAAAACCTTTGTCCGCAAAGATTTATGTACCCCAATGTTCATTGCAGCACTGTTCATAGAGGCCAAAACATGGAAACAAGCATAGTGCCCTGTAACACATGACTGGATAAAGAAGCTGTGGTATATATACAAAATGGAATATTACTCAGCTATAAGAAAAGATGAAATATTGCCATTTGCAACAAAATGGATGGACCTGGATATCATCAGGCTTAGTGAAATAAGCCAGGCAGAAACAACCAAGAACTCTATGGCTTCACTCATATGCAGAATATAAAACTGAAAGCAACAAATAGAAAAGAAATGAACAAACAAACAAACAACCCATGGACACAATCAATTGTTTAATGTTTATTTGGGAACAAGTGGGTTAGGGGGAGGAGAAAGTGGAGGGGGTAGGTGAGGAGGGAGTGGAGAGCTAAATATAAGGTAATGGAAAGAGAAGTCATATTAGGTAGTGAACTTATTATACAACAAGTTGACAATGCACTGTAGAATTGTATGCCTGAAATCTATGTAATCTTTGCTAACTGATGTCACCCCAATAAGTCTAACAATAAAAATGAATTGATATATATATATATATATATATATATATATATATATATATATTGCAAGGATAATATACAATGATATATTGGCCCAAAGTAATTTTGTGGCTCTCCTTTGTTAAAAAAGCCACTTCAGCAAGGGCCCTCAAGCAGGCGGGCCTGCCCCTGCCAGTGGAGTCTAGCTGTTTAAATAGATATGAATCAGCATATATGGAGGGTCCAACACTAGCAGCAGTCCTATGACCTTACCCTTTCTTTAATTAGTATCAAGTTCAAAAGGTCAAACGATATTCAATAGAGTGATAGATAGAGCATAGATAAGGTCCTGTGAAGCTACTGAAAGGAGAAAATGAGTTTAAGGGATGGGTCTAGAGGTTCAGTAAAGGACCTCTTTGTTGCCTAATTGACAGGATGAGCTAAAATGCTGAAATTTGAGATGCAAATCCAAAAATATCCAGTGATCTTAAGGAAAGAAAGTACAGGTAATCTTCATATAACAAGGCTGTTAGGTTCCTAAAAATGCTGTGTTATGCAAATCCATGTTATAAGAAACAGAAGTAGAATAAAGTATGGGGTTACATGCCAAAGTTAAAAAAGAAAAAAAATGCTATTATAACTTTAAAAGAGAAATACCTATATTAAAGCAATTTTCACTTTAATATAATGGAATAAGAAGACTGACACAAAGTATTGAAATGTATGTACTTAATACTCCACAATCAAAATGGATAGCAAACTGTTATTAATTTCAAAATTCTGCAGTCAAATATCATACCACATTCATGCTAAAGTTAAAAATTTTAAATGAGGTATTTCTTGCTCTTATAAGCTCTTATTATGTTCTGTGTTACTGTGTGATTTCCTTCTTTTTGAATGAGATATCTTATGCTGTAAAAAACTCTTATTATGCTCAATGTTGTTTGAAGATTTCTCTAATTCCCAAATGGTGTTACAGTGCAGCTCTGTCCTAGGAACTCGTGTTGTATAAGGGTTTCTTCCAATTCTCAAGCCATGTTATAAAAGTGCTATATTGTACGTGGGTTGCCTGTATTTCCTGTTTAGTCCTGGGTGGCTATAAGAAGGAAATGAGAGTCTCATGATCAGAACTAATGGCCCTCTTCTGGGGGTATATAGAAAGAGCTAGGTATGTCACCTCAGGTTGAAGTATTTGAGACTTTTTAGAAAATATCCAGTACTCTTTCTCAGCAAGAATGTTGAGAAGTTGAAAGTTGTGTCACTTGGATAGTCTTGGTGAGAAATTACAAAGTAACATATCCTCTGCATATTGTAATATAGCAATGGGTAAAAGGTCACGCTCTCTGAGGCTGGCATCTAAGGCCTGGCTGAAGAAATGAGGGCTGTCCTGAAAACTCTGTGGTAAAACAGTCTATGTGAGTAGTTGAGAGATAGGAGTGTTGAGATTAGTGCAGGTAAAGGCAAATAGGTCTTGTGAATTTGCATGTAAAGGAAAAGTGAAGGATGCATCTTTTAGATGAGCTGATAGGTGCAGCAGGTATTTTTAAACAGGAAGTATAAGTGTTTATGGGGGACTTGTGCGTCAAAGGAGATGTTGAGAGAGAAGAGTTATGATAGGTTGACGACCTCTATTTTCTTCTAAGAAGATTGGATATTGCAGTTGGGAATGTTAGTAAGAAGTATCTTTTATTTAGATCTATACAGGAAGGTGATGTCTAGCTATAAGAAAATGGAAGTATCCCAGACTATAGAACAGACCTTAGTAGATGGAAGAGGAAAATAGGTCGCTGCAGACATTGGATACCCAAAATGTTCAGAGAGAAGTAAGAGAGTGATTGTCTGTTCTCATGGGCCTAGAAGAGTAGCAGTGGCTCAAAATTTGGACAGGATGTCTCATTCAATCAGTGACTGGGCCAGTAGGGAGTACCAGGAAGAAGTTTGTGAACAACATGTCCTGATAGTAACAAGTGAGAAGTGAAGTACCTAGTGGTTGAGAGACTACTGTATCAAACTTACAATAAAGATTTGGGAGGGACAGGTTGACCTGCATATTTAGGTAAGGCTGAATAAGTAGCCTCCATGTCTTAAAAAAAACAAAAAACAAACAAACAAACAAACAAACAAAAAACCAGATGCTGTCTTATCTGCTACCATCAAGTTTACCAGAGGCTATGACGAATTGATAAGATGTGGAAGCTGTTGTGTTCAGACACCATTAATCATTAACAAGACTGAACAGATGTGACAGGAATCTCTGTAGTTTCTGCAAAGCTCTGTGGACAGAAAGGAGTTCTGCCATGTCCATGCTACTCACACAGTGGGCATGGTCCCAGAAGAGGCTGTGGATGTGGGCATTGCTTTGTCCAATTGCCAGTATTGATTGCCACATTTAAAACAAGAATCAGGGAAAGCCCTAAATCTCTTTGTAGTATTAGTTGCCTGTCCTCAAGAGGGCTTGTTAATGACATCAGCAAACATCTGATATTTGCTTCTGTAACTTGTATTCCTAATTTTGATTGTTGAAAACCTTAAAATCAAGGTATGAAAAGTCTGTGTCAGGGGTCGGAGGGCCCTCCTCCAGCTTTTGAAACTTGTGCAAAATACAGGTGCCAATTGAGAAATAAAATATCTTTGGACAAGAATAAGTCCCTCCTAAGAGTTGGGATTTCTGTTAGTATATATTTGAAGGGCGTCAGTTAACTTAGAGAGAAATAAAGCTCCGTTCTCATCAGGGCATTTGGTGATTTCAATTAGCATTTCCAAATTGACAGCTTAAATTGATGTCATATGCAGTTCTGCTATAAGGCAGGTGATCATATGGCTTATGCATCTAGGACCCAGAGCCACAACCTAGTATTTCCATCTTGGGTCCTCGCAGAAAATGACTTTTGCTTACTTGGGTTAGGCCTGATCTTGTCTATTTAACATATCAGCATAAGCTTGAGCATTGAGCCAGACTCTCTCTCTCTTACCTCATAGTTAAGAGTAGAGGACAGACTAAGGCAAAGATCATGCTAAGTAAGATCATAGGATTGAGCGAGATATTTAAATTTCTTAGTATAAGTATTTGGGTAAGTAGAGTAGGATCCATGGTGCATTTTTTATCAGAGAGATTTCATTAAAAGAAAAGGAAATGTGAACTAAAATTATGTCCTCAGTACCAGTCACCTACTTAAAGGGGAGATGGGGGCAGGTGACAGAGCATGGGTGGATAGAAATCAACAACTAGGAGGAGTAAAATGAAAGAAAGTAGAGACCTTGGCAGCTGAGGGTTCAGGAGGATTTTGAGAACCATATGGTGAGAAAAGACGATGATCCACAGGATCAAAATCAAGACATGGGTGTGGGCATTGGGTTTTCTGATACAAAGTCCAGTGGAGGGAGTTTAGAAGGTCCATGTTTGGACTCTGAGTCTGGATGTTTAGCGTTCATTTAGAGAATCTGATAGGTGGAGCAAGACTCATATAGGGTCATGTGCAAAGTACAAAAATCCTTGGATATGGAGAACTTTAGACCACTTTCCTGTCCATTGACAGAAACTGTTGAGGTCCATGAGCACATCATGATCAAAAGTGTCATTCTCTGGCCAGTGTTAGCTATTGTGCGGTTTATATTGTGGTTATGCTATGTTACCATAAATGACAAGGTGCTTGGTCCAATTCTCTTCAAACAGACCTCAGGGGTTAAGATTGTGCAGAAGGCAACTTTAATGGGCATTTTTAGGGGGAAGAGATTGAAAGTTTGCCATGGGCCGAAGAGTGGTATATAAAGAAGTCCCTAAGTCTTGAGAGGTCCAACTCAGTTGAAGAAGCATTCACACCTCAAAGGAGAAAGAACAAAAGAGAAAACCCTCAAATCAGTTGGGTGTCCCCAACCCAGTCAGAGATGAAGCCAAAGGGAAAGGTATTCTTTGACTTAGCTCTAGGACTTTGGAAGGCTGAGAGCTGCGAATCATGAAGGGTGAGACACAGGAACCAGGGAAGGAGAAGAGATCTCTCGACTTACCAGAGAATTATTAAGATCTGTGTGGATGTCAAATCCAGCAATGAAAAGAAAAACTCCCAAAACTTGCACTCCTCTCACCTGGTTCAGAAGGAAAGGCAAGGCTACTAAGCTGCAGGAAGAAGCTGAGCAGACCTTGAAACTGCATCAATCCTCCCAGGTTTCTGCAATTTAGATGTCCATATGGCTGATAAAGGGAGAATTTGACTCCACTTAAAGAAATGTTGTTTCTATGTTAATAAGTCAGGAGAAGTCCAAGAAAATATCTGAGAAATATCAAGATGAGACTCAAACCAAAGAACATTTCAGCCATTTTCATGGGCTACTAATTGATGGTTTCTTTCACTACTTCTTTCTCCTGCTGTACCAGGCCTTATAATTTTTCATTTATTATTATTTGAACATTGTCTATTTCTGATATTCATGTCTTTCTTGCAGAATCAGAGTCAGGCTCTGACATGTCATCAGAATGAAATAAATTTTTTTATTAAAATAACCAGATCCCATTATCATCCTCATCCTTAGTGCTGTATGTAAATTCTGCTCTACACCCACTCTCAGCAGAATGCAGCCAGCAAGAATTGATACCATATTCTCTTCCTCTTCTCTCGCTTCCTTGTTCCCCTTTATTTTATACAATCAAAGGTCTGAAAATGTAAGGTCAGAAAGCTTGCTAAGCAACCTAACCCCTGTAAATTTGGCTGTTTCCTGAGATCTGGAGAAAAGTAACACCTCTGTCAAGATAAGTAACATCTTTTTTGGAACAGCAAGACCAACTGAAATAATAGCATATATGCTGCTGTTCTAACGTAATGATTTGGCCAGCACAGCATTATCTTTCTTCAGAAATGCCTCCTTCCCTTTCAATAAAACCCTTGCTACAATAGATGTTCATGCTGAAGCTCTTTTTGACTTCAGCCCATCTGCATTCAGATGCTCTTAATAAAATTTTGTTAAACTCTGACTTGGCCTCAAATACCTTGCTCTCAGCATTTCTAACAACCTGCAAGAAACACAAATAAGACCATATTTAAAAACTAAGAAGATACTGATGTTTCTATATAAATTACCATCGCAATTTGAGTCCAGGATTTTCGAGGAGAATTGTTTCACATCTTTTCTTTATAAAAAGATAAATTTTATATTACATAACCTGATGCACATAACATCATTTTGAAAATTAAACAATTGATGCCACTAAAATTATGACTGTTGCTAACAGAAATAACCAGTATGCATTTATAGCAAAACCCGATACCCACAAAATTAGAATAAAATTTCAATTACAATAATAATATGAAGTATAAATTATTATGACTTTATTTTTGTACCAAAAACAACAGATAAAATTAATGGCAAAATTGTGGAGAATTCAGCTAGCAGACATCCTGGTGCTTTATCCATATTCCATTTTTCTCTTGTCCAGCAGCATTTTCTGGAACAACTGGGTACCCATAACTCCTTACCCATAGCATTGCTATGAACACCCAACCCCACACCACCCACCCAGTTTAACTTTTTTGCTCCTCTCTCCCCAATTTTCTGTGAGAGTTTGCCACCTTCAGTGGTGGGAAAATCATGAGGCACATGGATAGAATCCATCTGAAGCTGTGTGCATTTGTCTGGGTGAGTGGATAGAATGGGGGTACATTAGCTTTAGCCAACTTAACATTTTCTGCCCTGGTACACATTTCATAAAACTCTGGATAGCCTGCTGTGTAAAACTGTAAAACCCTGTCAATGATCTTGAGCTTAAGCAAGTCCAGGTAGCTTTCCAGTGATTGGAATGCCATATCATCTCCAAGCACAACTAGGAAAAGAGGATGGATACAAAGACCCAGTCTCAAATAAATAAAACCAGCTTTGAAAGGTGTAAATTCTTACTTAGAGCCTTCCTACCCACAACTCCACTCCATGGCCCTCCTTCCTTCTCCCTGCCATTCTCCCTCACTATCATTTCACCCCAGCCCAATCGCATTAATAAATCTCGTTTTCCACTTTTCCAGGATGCACTCAGAGACCTGAGAAGCACCAAATTGCAGCCATTTTTTCCCATAAGTGTTTTTGAATGTGTCCCACAGCCACGTGTTCTACCAAACCTAAAGTCTGTGATGGAGTGGGCTCCAGCAGTAAAGACTTTCTCATCGCTTTCGTCAGGTATGGCCCAGGTTCTTCAAAAATGTTCATCATCATAAATCTAATTGTGCACATTACTCTTTTCACCAGCATCCAGGAGTTTTTTTCTGGTTTCCCCATGTCAGCCACAACCCCAGTCCTGGCTGCCAGAGCCCATACCACTCCAAACTATTTAAAGAAGATGGCTGCCCCAAAATATTTATGCTGAACATGCAGAGAAAAAAGAGAGTAGCGAATTTTTTATGCCATTTTCAGGGTGAGTGGTGGGAAAGTTTGCTGGGACTGACCCAAGTGCCTGGAACCTTGAGGATTCCTGCTCTGCCCAGTGGCTGCTGCAATAGGAGCCTTGAGTACAACCCTGCTTGGTGGCAAGTGAGGAAGCTGAGGTAACATGACTAGGCTCTGTCAGATGTGTGTTCTAATTTAGCGAGTACACTACTGTTTCAGCACAAACGCAGAAGACATTGGCCGCCTCCAAATTCCTGCATCCTGAGCACCTTGATAGAAGCAAGGCCATTCCCTGGCCCTTTCTTTTGCAGCACTGTGATAAAGGGAGTCCCTTATTTTGTGTGGCCCCTGCTGGTCAGTCAGAGAACCACACCAGAGTTTTGAATAAGTTGTGGCAATGTTCGGTGTGTCCAGCACTGTGCTGGGATCTAATGTGATGCTGAGAAGTGTGAGTGCATCTGTGCTCTCAGAAATTTGTCCCAGCCTTTTTTACATGAACTGAAAGCCTTCACAGGTGCACATAGCCTGTTTTATGTGTCACATCGAAGAGTCAGTTTCCATTGTTGTCAGCAAGCACACAGTTTCCCTTCAAATCATGAGGACATTTTTCTTTATTGCTACAAACTTTCCTACCTGTTTATGGAACCCTTACACACACTGAGCCTTGGAGAACTCACCTGATTTCTGAGACTGTTGTCTTATTCATCATCTTCTTAAAAAGAATAGAAAATCTAATGGCAGGTAGCATTGATTATAGAATTACTATGAGCAAAACATCATTGGTACTAATTCTAACAGTTCTATGGTGAAGCATTACTGTGATGTCATTTTACACAAGCTAACAATAGCACCTGCTATGTCCCAAGTGTGTACTTTAATGCTCATGTTTTAAAACTGTCCCTGGGCCCTAGCTCAACTTGTCCAGGGATTTGCTTTGAAAGTGAGAATCTCTGAGATTTTTGGGCACTTTCATGTAAGACCCTTCTCTGAGCATCCTCACATACACTAGGATAAGCAGCCATGGAAACACACACACACACACACACACACACACACACACACACACTGACCATTCATCTCGGTGTCAGAAAAGAAGTGCACAAAAGGGAACATACCAGAGGTGGGAATAAGTCATTGGAGGCAACTCTGCCTTGGTGCAGAAAGACCCAGTCTTTACGCACCAGGTCCTAGTTTCCTAGTAGGAAGCAAGAGGTGTCAGGCTGATGGGAAGGGCAACAACAAAGTGTTGAAAGTTTTGGCTGAACCAGTGTCATTCCTGGGCATGTGGAAAGAACAAGCTGTCAATTTAATGTCTTCACCCTCAGCACCAGAAACTAAAAACAGACACCTTCAGTGTGAAAGGGGTTCAGAAGAGAAGACCCCAGCTTACTCTTCCATCAGGTGGTGTGCAAAGATATGGTTACAGCAAGAATCTCACAGCTTGCAGGAATGCCAGATGTCTCTGGGTCTCCATCATGGCCCAGTGTGCTCTGTGTCTCTGTAAAATGCTTTCCACTTCCTGAAGGTACTGAGAAAAGGGCTGCTTACATTCTGGGGGAGTTTGTCATGCACATTGTGGCAAAGCACAAAAACATTTATCTGAAAACCAGAGGTAAGACCAACCTTATTTGGAAAAAAACTAAACAAAACAAAATATTATTCTCATTTTGAAGTGGGTTAACTCATTGCCTGAGCTCTGGTGAGAGGCTTTGTGACTGAACTGGACACCCACCAGGACACTAAAGAGAAAGAGGGTATGAAAGTGGCTTCTGGGTTTCTCACAATTTCCTGGAACCTGTTAGCCCAACCTCTTTCTTGCTGGTCCATGGTGTACAAAGTGCTTTGAGGACCCCAAACACAGAAGTGTGTTGTAATTTCAGACTTTCCTGCCTAGTGCTGCAGTAATAAGGCTGACCTTCAGGAAGCAAGCTGTCTGCGCTGTGGTCAATGGAACAAGAATTATGAAGCAAGCACAAGAGGTCATTCTGGATGTTTTCTGACCCTGATCAAAATACAACATTGATTACTATCATCCATCCTTAAATTTTAGTACTCACAGAAAAGAGGATGTTCGAGACCTAGTTATTATTTTCTCAGTTTTGGTGACTACTGCCCTTACCATACACAAAGTGGAAGATACCAAGTGGTCTCTGCTCCTTATCCACTCAAAGCCTGAAGACTGACATGGACTCAGCCTGCAAGATAATTTCTGTGAGAGAGAACAGTGAGTGCTGCAGGGAGGACCACAGACCTTAGGTGTGTTTTAAAGCCTCCATAGTTACATTTGTGCTGTGACCAGAGTACAAATAGAGCCATTTCTATACAAGTAAAATATCAGTGGTACAGAGTGAGGAAGTTCAAACTGACAAAGACATGGAGTCAGAAATAAATAATAGTCTACGGCCATACCACCCTGAACACGCCCGATCTCGTCTGATCTCGGAAGATAAGCAGGGTCGGGCCTGATTAGTACTTGGATGGGAGAAGTACATAATAGAACTGGGAAATTTCAGTGGGAGCCTGGCTATCTAGAGAGAGCTTGGAGGTAAGGAGAGGAAGGCCAAACGTGGGCTGCCAACACGTGCTTCTGAAATGACAGATTGCCACATTTCCTTCACATAGCTATTATGGAAACAATCATGGACTATATCACACCATCTCTGTGATCAGGCACCAGCATTGGCAGAGCTGGGAACCTCTGCCTCAAGGTCTCCTGAGAGCCTGGACTGACACCTGAGGCTCACACTAGGTGATGTATGTCTGTGGGATCACATACGTGTAATTAGCAGTATTCAGTTTGGACAGGGGTCACAGTCTTTACTGTCTGTGGACCATATTTTTTAGTTTGTGCTGGTGCTTCATAGAGGAGATTATAATATGTCACCATTTCTTTCCATATAATGGGATAAGAGACAAAAATGAGACAAACAGTAACACTGAGGCAAACAGAAAGAAATATATGTATGCAGAGAATCAGGGAACAAGAGACAGACAATGAAAGAGAGAGACAAAAAGACAAAGTGAAATACAGAGACAGAGGGAGTCAGCAGAATCATAGAATTTCCATATCTCAGTGTTAGAAATGAACCCCATCATTTCACCTTATTCTAGTATATATTTCAAATTCCAGTTACCAAGTCATTCCAGCATCAGACAAAGGGGTTACCACAGGGATGAATTATGTGGAGTTAGGAGCTACAGTGAAGCTGCCCAGCACATAAGCCAAGATGAGGCGCTTAAATATGCCACTAAACATAATAGAAGACCCTGGAAAGTTCTGTGCCAAAGGTAATTAGGACAGAATTTCTGTTTATTTAAACAGTCCTGGGGCACAAACAGGAGGGTCGGTGAAAGTCACTGGTCCCAGAGCAGGCTCAGCTTGTGGGCACTGTGTTCAGCACTCTTCCCAGCATTTTGCTAATTGCTTCATTGTTGCATCTGGGACTGAGCTCATGTGACCTCAGCCCAGGAATTTCAGGCACTACATGTGTATTTATGTTTAAAGACAACCTGAGAAGTAGATGCTAGAACAACAAACACTGTGCAGCTGGGAGGCAAGGGAGGCCCTTAAAAGGCAGGTGTGATAACAGCCAAATCTCTGATGACAATAAAGTACCAGGTCTGGTACTTTATTGGTGAAGTCCGGTCTGGATCCAGAAAGTTAGGGCCTGGGCCTCACCCAAGTTTTCCTGGTATTTGTGGTGAGCTATGGTGTTGCAGTTGTGTATGAACTCGACATGGGTTAAAGGGTTAGAAGACACAAACAAGATTCCTTGGTGAGGCTTTGTCTCAGAGAATTAGAAGCACTCTATGACTGCACTTCCTGATCATAGAGACAAACAGAATTTGAAGCCCTTGCAACCAGACAGCCACAGTCCAGAGAAGCCCCTGCTCAGCTCACATGGCTAGAGACATTCAAAGTAATAAAATACTTAATTCTTGTGTCAGCAGGTCCCACAGAGATGGCATCAGAAAAGCCTATTATTTAAACCCTTTCCCTTGCCCCAAATATTGTTCAGGTCTCACTCCAAAACCTCTGGTCATTTTTCAAAGAAAACCAAAGGTAACATAAGAACGCCCAGGGTGCTCAAGGCAAAAATTAGGCCAGCACTCTGATCCCACCTTGACAGCATTATATTTCCTCCCTATGTGTGTTTGTGTGTGTGTGGTGCTGGTGGGGGGGCTGTTCACTTAAGGAGAGCATATCTTGAACAGTAGCTAGCTGCAGAGTGGTCAGCAGCCCAGGGGTCTTGTTAAGTTTACAATCCAGGTCAGGGGGGCTAGCAGGGATGTGGAAGATGTAGCTACTCTGCCTGGGGTGTATTCCAAGCACTCCATGAGAATGCCATGCCACTGAGTTGAGCTCTGTGTTGACACAACCTGCTTCTGATTTGGAAGATCAAAGCCAGGTAGGCGAAAAGGCTCTGATGCCTCTTCACATGCTGCTAGTCTGGGTCACTACAGAGCTCAAGAAAGGACATTGGCAATGATTTAGTCAATGGTATCACCCACTCCATGTCTATCACATGAGAAGCAAGTACATCATGCCACCAAAGGCCAGCACAGAACCTCAGTGTCACCTTGGAGGAGTCCCTGAAACTAGGGCCCAGAAATGGGCATGCAAGGCCACCAGCCTAGACAAAACCTTTGCCTCTTAGTAGGGCATCACCAGGTTTTTTGCATGTCAAACCAATAAGCTTTAACCTATAGTGCTAAGCTCAACTTCTGCTGACTTAGCCTGAGGACCTAGATTCCAGGGAGGCAGAGCATCATGCAGAAAAGTGCCTGTGGGAGCCACACACAAGCCAAGAAGACTCAGTACCACACACACAGGGAGAAGCCCCACAGGCTGGCATTGGACCAGATTAAAATACAGTACTCAGACCAACATCTGTGCCTTCACACTGGGTAGGTGGTTACCCTGAGGGCCTTAGTCATATATTCTAGGTTTGGAATGAACCTGTAAAGTAAAAACGTATGTCAGCTTTTCTCCTGTCCCCACTTCAGCTCCAGCTCAGAAATCACAGCTCAGTCCAGACACTGCAATTATGTCTTCTGAGAAGCCCATTGCAGAAGCAGAAACCAGCCAATGTCAACACCACATACAGATCCTTAAAAATGTTCACCGTGAGCAGTTTCCCCAGAGCTTCATGTTTACCTCATGGTGATGGAGCTGCATTTTATTACCATGAGATAGACCTTCATCTCTGGAGTGGTGGAGATCAGGTTTCTGGAACAGGTCTTGGAAAGGATTTGGGCCTGGCATAGAACTCAGCACTCCTGGGAAATAAGCAGTCAGCAGTGCTAGCTCTGGTGTCCCAAGGACACCTGGGAATGTCACTGCACCCAGTATGTCTACAGTGGTGTCCGGACTGGGAACACAAACCTGTACTGTTTATTGTACAACGCCTTCAATCCTAACCCCCATCTGAACATTTCTTTTACTGTCTTCTAGTTTTTGTTTCATTTGTTCTTTAATTTACTTTTATACATTTATATAATAGCTTTCCTTAATGTGTTAAATCCATGATAGTAAAGTTTAATAATTATCCTAATAAAGTGTATGGTCATGGGAATTTAGTTCATCCATTCTCACTCTCAAGCTTTGAAATATTTCATCTTCCAAAACAAAATTGCTCAACCAAACCCTTCACTTTCCAGTGTTTCTTTCAGCCCCTGGCAACCATAAACTATTTCTCTCTCAGATCCTATATTTATTCTAGATTTTTCTAATTATTCTAAGCATAAAATTAATTTTCTTTCTTGTGTGCTCATGGAGTTTTTGAATTAAGTCATTATTTTTTGCTTCATTTTCATTGGGAATTGTTTTTCTTATTTTTGGCATTTAAAAATTGAAACTCCAGATGAATTGAATATAAGTGTGTAAAACAAGAGGATCTTGAAAATACAGTGAATAACCAGCACATGTGAAAATTGATAGAAGCCTGATAAATGTACGGAGACATTTCATTAACCTGAAGTCAAGGAACTAGGACTCTCTCATGGTTACCTTCAAATCAGAGAACATGGGTCAAATATTGTTGTACTTTTTACTAGTTCTCTGGCAGTAGATATGTTAGTGAAACTGTAAAACCTGCTTCTCCAGTTTCAATATATTTTACAGGATTAGCTTGATCATGCTTTTTAATTAGGTCTTGCAGTTTTCTATAAAGGGAACTGAAGAAATGCCCTTGAGACACAGCTTAGTTGCTAATGAAGTAGTCCTTTATACTTTCCATCAATATTCCTGTAACACTTTCCATTGATCTCCACACATTCCTGCTTTAACTAAGACTCCAGAAATGCAATATTGGTCACTGAAGTTTGGCAAATTAAGGTAGACATTCTCTTTCTCTTTATTTTAATGAAAATATGCTTGAGCTTAAAAAAAACACTCATGGGAATGTAATGTACAGCATAGAAAATATAGTCAATAAAATTGTAATAATTATTTACAGTGACAGATAGATTATTAGACTTATTGAAGTTATCCCTTTGTGAAGTATATAAACATGTAATTACTATGTCGTTTTCTATTCCAGAAACTAATATAAAATTGTATGGCACCAAATATTGAAAAATAATTTTTTTATTTTTATTTTTTAATTCATTTTTATTGTTAGACTTATTGGGGTGACATATGTTAGCAAATATTACATAGGTTTCAGGCATACAATTCTGCAGTGCATTGTCAACTTGATGTATAATAAGTTCAACACCTAATGTGAATTAAAAATATATATATACACCTAAGAAGAGCTGTCGGCAATGAAACTTGCAAAGTGAATTTAAGGACAATATTTTTTAGTGTGATGACTTTGATTGATTTCCAGTAATGACTCAAAGAGAGTTATCTTTAAAATAACACACTTTGCAATGACCAAAGTGGCATCTCTCACCTAATCACTAGAGTACTTCCACAGGCTAGTGTTTTGCCTCATTGGTTTTTCTGAAATGATTTGAGTTTCTTAGTTATTGAATTTTCTAAAACATCATGTCATACATCTTCTGACTTTTAGTGATGTTTCATATGCTTTCTGACTTTTTACTGTATTATATAATTCACATATGCACATCTCCACTTTTAATGTTGTTCACTTAAAAGTGTTTTATTACTTTGGGATGACATTTTAGAAATAATATTACTTTTTAAAATGATATAAACCTGTTTATTGTTTCAGATACTTATTGGTTAACAAGTATAAAAGAAATTGGCATGTTTAAACCTACCATTTCTTTAAAATTAAAGGATTTAGCCAATTTAGTTGCACGTGCATTATAAGAGTAAATATAAAATAAAAAAGAAAAATGTATAGAAAAATTAAATATAGTATGGTAAAAATCAATTAAAAATAAAATGTAAATTATTCCTATAAAATGTAAAATAACAATATCATCTGCAGTAAAATGGTGTCATGATATTTAAAAATTAAGAATGTATCAGTGTTTCTACCAAAATTATAAGAAAAAAATTGAGTCCAGAATAATTTAAGAAGAATCATTTTAGATCATTTTCAACAGATAATGTTAATACTATACAATTATTCTATCATATACTTTTATTATTTTTATTTTTTTTTAAAAATGCACTCTTTCTCCTAAATCTGTTACTCTTACACATAGTTGTCATAATATTTACATTCCATTTTTTAACTTTTCCATCTTGAATCATAGGCACAAAAACATATTTTTACCCTAAGATATTCCTTAAGATACTTAATTTTTTTAAATTTATTTTTATTGTTAGACTTATTAGGCTGACATCTGCAATAGCAAGTATTACATAGAATTCAGGCATACAATTCTACAGTGCATTGTCAACTTGTTCTGTAATAAGTTCACCACCTAATGTGACTTCTCTTTCCATCACCACATATTTAGCTCCCCCTCCCCCCCCTTTCACCCCTTCCCCATTCTCCTCTCCCGAACCCACTTGTCTCCAAATGAACATTAAACTACAGATTGTGTCCATGGGTTATTTCTTTGTTTGTTTATTACTTTTTTGCTTTCAGTTTTATATTCTGCATATGAGTGAAGTCATATAGTTCTTTGTTTTTTCTGTCTGGCTTATTTCATTAAGCATGATGATCTCCAGGTCCATCCATTTTGTTGAAAATGGCAATATTTCATCTTTTCTTATAGCTGAGTAATATTCCATTGTGTATATGTACCACAGTTTCTTTATCCAGTCATTTGTCAAAGGGCACTTTGGTTGTTTCCATGTTTTGGCCACTGTGAACAGGGCTGTGATAAATATTATGGTACCTAAGTCTTTGCGGACAAAGGTTTTGAGGTTTTTGGGGTAGATACCCCAGAAGGGGGATTGCTGGATCAAATTGTAACTCCATTCCCAATTTGCTAAGGAACCTCCACACTGTCTTCCACAGTGGTTGCACAAGTTTGCATTCACACCAGCAGTGTACCAGAGTCCCTTTTTCTCCACATCCTCTCCAGCACTTTTTATTCTTTGTCTTGTTAATAATAGCCATCCTCAAAGGTGTGAGGTGGTATCTCATTGTGGTTTTGATTTGCATTTCCCTGATAGCTAATGAGGATGAGAATTTTTCATATGTCTGCTGGCCATTTGTATTTCTTCTTGGAAGAAGTGTTTGTTGAGTTCTTCTGCCCACTTTTTAATTGGGCTGTTTGTTTTTTGTTGTTGTTGTTGTCTTATTAGTTCTTTATATATTTTGGATATTAGACCCTTATCTGATATATTATTTGCAAATATATTCTCTCATTCAGTTGACTGTCTCCTTGCCTTGTTTATGGTTTCTTTTGCTGTGCAGAAGCTTTTTAGTTTGATATAGTCCCATTCATTTATTTTTGCTTTTACTTCTCTTGCCTTTGAGGACAGGTTCATGATGTCTTCCTTGAGTCCTAGGTCTATAAATTTAGTACCAATATTTTCTTCTATATATTTATTGTTGCAGGTCTGGTATGAAGGTCTTTAATCCATTTTGAGCTAATTTTTGTATATCTATCATATAATTTTAATAACAAAACAACTGATGGTGCTAAAATTACAACTACTGTTACCAAAAATAACTAGTTTGAATTTATTTCTAACATGAATAACCACAAATTTAGAGTAAATTTTAAGTTCAAATAATGGCATTTTTTATAAATTATTATAAGATTTATTTTTATACCAACAACCAGCTGGAATTTACAGCAAAAGTACAGACCATTAATTTATAATATTACTCAGCTGTAAGAAAAGATGAAATATTGCCATTTGCAACAAAATGGATGGACCTGGAGATCATCATGCTAAGTGAAATAAGCCAGACAGAAAAAACAAAGAACTGCATGATTCCACTCATATGTGGAATATAAAACTGAAAGCAAAGAAAAAAAGAAATGAACAAACAAATAACCCATGGACACAATCAATAGTTCAATGTTTATTTGGGGACGAGTGGGTTAGGGAGGGGAGAAAGGGGAGAGGGTGGGAGAGGAGGGGGGAAAGCTAAATATAAGGTGATGGAAAGAGAAGTCACATTAGGAGGTGAACTTATTATACATCAAGTTGACAATACACTGTAGAATTGTATGCCTGAAACCTATGTAATCCTTGCTAACAGATGTCACCCCAATAAGTCTAACAATGAAAATGAATTAAAAAAATAATTTATAATATCCACTGCTGGCCTCATTTATTTTTTTTAATTCATTTTTATAGTTAGACATATTGGGATGGCATCTGTTAACAAGGATTACATAGGTTCCAGGCATACAATTGTACATTGTCAACTTGATGTATAATAAGTTCACCACCTAATGTGACTTCTCTTTCCATCACCTTATATTTATTGTCCCTTGTTTGTCTTTATTTCCTATAAAATCTGGGTATCATCAATTTCTCACCTATACCATTGCTATAAATATTCCCATAAATGTCACCAACACAGCTAATGCTAATTTGTTTTTCTCATCTTTCCTCAACTTTCTTCCAGAGGCCATCAAAGATTGTGGTTTAAAAATCCATGACACACATTGAGGGAAGCAGTCAAACACTGTGTGTGTGCCTCAGGAAAATGATTTGAACAGGGGTTACTGTAGCTTTAGCCAAGTTTACAGTTTCTACTATGGCAGTCATTTCACAAAGTTACACCTGCAAACTCCTTCCAGTTATCATGAACTTAAGCAAGTTGGTACAGCTTTCCTAGAATTAAATATCCAATTATCTGCAATCATATCTTGGTAGATACACACCAGAATCAAGAGACCAATTCTCATAAAAGGCAAACCAACATGGCAGGGTGTGCAGCACCTACTTAAAGCCTTCCAAAATGCAACTTTCCTCACCTGTATTTCAGTTGTTTTCCTCTTTCACCCCTCCTGAATCCATTTCCATTAAAAAGTCTCATCCCAGACCAGAATAGCCCCAGGCACATTTGCTGTGACACACCTGGGTTTTGAAAGCATCACACAGCTGCATGTTTTGTAAATTCACTTTTCTTTGATAGAGCAAGCTGCAGGAGGAAGGACCTTGTCAGAAACTTGGTCAGGTAAATTCCAGGATTGCCAAAAAGGCACAACACCACAAATCCAATAACATACATCTGTTTGTGTCATCTGGGAGGATCACTCTATTGAAGTAGCCCCCAACAGTGACTTCTTGCCTGGTTATTTTTCTTCAGCCAGTACCCCAATGCAGGCTGCCATGGCTCAGACCACTCCAGGTCACCCTGGGAAGATGGTTCCTCAGAATATCTACCATAAATATGCAAAGAATGGAGAGAGTCTTGAAGACCATGATTCTCAGACTGACTTGAGCAGGAGGAGAATTAGCTGTGACTGACCACATAGCAAGGGGCGATAAAGGTATCTGTGTTGCCTAGTGGAATGCAATAGCAGACTTGAGTACCAAGGGGCTTGATGTTGGATGAGGCAAATGCTGTGTGGCTTTATAACCTTTGTGTTTTATGATACTCAGCATGCTTCTGAAATTTCCAAGTTGCCAGAAACCTTGGTTGCCTTCAAACACCTCTTTTCAGAGCTGAGACAAGGCGAAACCTTGTCTTTTTCTATTTCAGTGCTACAATCCTGGGAGCTCACACCCAGGGTGGCCATTTCTGGTCAGTCAAGGTGCATCACCTGAGTTTGATTGAGTTTCCCAAATATTTGGAGTATACAACTCTCTGCTGAAAACTAAGGTGATACATAAAAGTGTGAGCACATCTCCACCCTCAGAAATTGATGTCAGCTTTCTATACATGAGCTGCTGACAACCTCTACATGTACACATATCACATTTTAGGTGTTACCTCAAAGAGTGAGACCTCACCAATGTAAGAAAACACACAGATTTCTTTAAAAGTATGAGGACATATTTCTCTATTTCTGCAAAACTTTTCTGCCTGTTTATAAAACTCTCTCACATATCAAATACTAAAGAAATATTACTAATATGAGGTGGCATTATAATAGGTAATGTATTGTTACTTCTTTTAACATCTCTATGGTGGAGAATTATCATGATTCCATGGTACAGAATCTGACTAACTAACCAATAACTGCCAATTTCCAGTGTGTACTTCAATGTCCATGTCTTAGATATGACTCCGGACACTGGCTGAAACTGTCAGTGTGGTTTGTTTTATTTTTTTTTTATTTTTTTAATTCACTTTTATTGTTAGACTTATTGGGGTGACATCTGTTAGCAAGGATTACATAGGCCTCAGGCATACAATTCTACAGTGCATTGTCAACTTGATGTAAAAATTAGTATTTCTGAGATTTTGCAGCAACCACTCGTGTTTGGTAATTTTCTCTGAAGATCCACCAAACACATATTATGTGTTTGTGTGTGTGTACATGTTTGTGTGTATATATATATTATATATTATTCACACACACACACACACACACACACACACACACACACACACAAACACACACAATCACGCAATGACTGCCTACCTGGTTATACAAAGATAAATGCAAACCCAAGACATTATCATAGAGAAAGACGGAAGTGTTTGGAGGCAGTTCTACCTTAATGCAGGACCACCCAGATTCTAGGCATTATGCCCAGAGCCTATAAATAGAGAGTGGAGATTCACCAAGGTAATGGCCAGAATAAGCCACTTGCTCAAGTGTCTTTCTGAACCAGCACCTGAAAACAAAACAAGTGTGGTTTCTGTGTCTCCACCCTCTGCAACCGTAACTACATGCAGACACACCCAGTGTGGAGGGGTTCAGGGAAAAATGCCTCAGTTTCTTCTTCTCTAAGATAATGAGCATAGACACAATAGTCTAATCGTTTGTAAATTTGCATGATTTCCCTTGTTCTCTGTCAGGACCCAGTGTGTTTTTTGTCCCTGGCAAATGTTTTTTACTCCCTAGAGTTCCTTCTGAGCAGGGGTCATGTTGGAGGCTAATGGCCCTGGTTCATGCAGAAATGTTGCAGAACACTTGAACAGTGACCCAAAAATGAAGGGCAATATCAGCCTTGTTAAAGATGCAGGGTTCTCATTTGGAAGCAGATTGAATCATTGCCCAGGTTAGTGAGAGGCCTTGTGACTGAACTTGACAAACCAAAACAGTGGACAGTGAGAGGGAAGTGAAAGTACACTTATGGGTTTTCCACATTTTTCAGGGTCCAGTTGGTGCATCCCCGTTGTCCCCTAGTCCTAGGTGTACCAAAATCATTGAGAAAACCAGACACCAGAGTGTGTTTCCACCTCAGAAATTTCTGCCTGGGGCTGCAGTACAGGGGAAGACCTCCAGAGGGCAAGCTGTTTGCACTTTAGTCAATGTCCAAGAATTAAGAAACAAAATGATTTATTCTGGAAGTTTCTTGCCTTTGAGCATGATGCACCATTGATTATCAGCATCCATCTTTACAATGTGAGTTGCTCACAGACAAGAGGGATTTATACATTTTTTCAACTTTGGCGCCTTCTGCACTCAACCTAAGAATGGCTGAGAGTGCCCATATGGTCTTACTACCCCCAGAGTTGAAAGCCATGAGAGAGACATAGACACAGCATGACAGCTAATTCATGTGAAAGAGAACAGTGAGTACTGTAGGGAGGACCATATTCTCTAGATGTGTCCCAAAGGCTTTCAGGGTGTCATTAGTGCTGTGATTAGGCAGTAAGAGAAGGCATGATGGCAGAAGTCACTAAACAGTGTGTTAGTGTGGGGGAGCTCAAAGAGACAGGAACTAAAAGCACAAACACAATACATTTGCGTAGAGAGAAGGTTCAAAAAAGTCCTGGTGGCTGGTGAGTGCTGGAAGTTAAGAAAGGCAGTGCCAGACCTGATCTGCTAGGATGTGCTGTTTGTCAGCTGAGTTACTGCAGTCCCCTTAAACAGTGCTAATGGAAACAAACATGAACCATATCTCAGTCTGTGTGATCAGGACCCAGGTCGTCCAGAGCTGGCAGCCTCCCTCTCAAGGTTACCTGGGAGGCTGGGCTTCACTTTCTACTAAGGTTCATACTAGGTGGGCTTTGTCTGTGACATCAGGCATAACCTGTCAAGATTAAGCTCCATGAGGAATCTGATAGATTTCTTTTGTTGGTGGTGGTGACAATTTTTTTGTTATTGCTTATTTGTTTGTATTTTGCACTGGGGCTTGATATGGCAGATTATAATAGGTGACTCTTTCTCTAGTTAACAGGAAATCAAAGAGACAGAGAGAGACCCATGGAAAGATAAACCATGAGGGTGACAAACAGAGACACATGTACACAGAGAGGACAGTGCAGTGTCCAAGAGTCAGATAGAATTACAGAGAGAGAATCAGAAGACAAAGGGAGATAGAGAAAGACTGAGAAAGCAAACTTGGCCATAAATATTTCATTATTCTGTGTTAAAATGACACCCATTATTTGACCCTTTTCTATTTTGTATTTTACAACCCAATCACAGGTTCCATCCAGGTTAAAGAAAAGGGGCTAGCACAAGGATGTTTGATGTAGACTTAGGCACACTGGCTGTCACTGTTAGGCTGCCCAGCACATAGATTGAGATGTAGTGCTTAAACATGATGCTAAATATAAAGAAAGACCTTGTAACATTCTATGCCCCAGAAGACCATGTTGAGATTTCAGTTAATTTCAACCCTTCTGAAATATAAGAAAGAGGATCAATGACAGTCACTGGATGCCAGAGCAGGCCTACCATGTTCTGTTCATACTGTGTTCAGTGCTCTGTTCAGCATTGTAATTATCACCCCTTTGCTATATCTGTGCCTGTTCTCAGGTTCTGTGTGATCAGGACCCTAGCCCAGAGGTTCCAGACACTTACACTATATGTGTGTGTGTGTGTGTGTGTGTGTGTGTGAGAGAGAGAGAGAGAGAGAGAGAGAGAGTGTGTGTGTGTGTGTGTGTGTGAGAGAGAGAGAGAGAGAGAGAGAGAGAGAGAGAGAGAGAGAGTAATGACAGCCTGTGGAATAAAGCCTAGAAAGACCAACACTGTACAGATGGGAGACTAAGAAGAACCTAAAAGAACAGGTTTGTTCACAAAATCACATGACTGGTGAGAAAACACTGTCAGACCTTAGCTCAACTTTGGATTCTCAAAGTTTGGGGTCTAGCAGGACTCAGAACTTCCAGGTGTGGGCTTGGCTGTGCTGTTGTGGCTGCATATGCACTTCACAAAAGGTAAAGAATGAGCAGTCATCAACCCAGAGAGGCTTTGGAGAGGCCTTGTTTTAAGAGGAAGCCCAGGTAAAAAACCCAAGACAGTGACCTCATTTCCTGATCATAGAGCCCAACAAAACTTGCAGCCCTGGTAACCAGGAAGCCACATTTTAAAGAAGTCCTTGCCCAGTAAAATGTGGACTAATGAAAGAATGTAATTGAAACCCTTTCTTTTGATTTGGGTATTGTTCAGGTCTCACTACAAATGCCTCTGGTGATTTTCAGGGTAAGGCAAAGGAAACACAAAGAGGCTGATGGTGGTCAAGACCAAGAGAGGCCAGTCCTCTAAGCTTACCAGAATAGCCTTAAGTTTCTTCCCTGTGTATGGTTGTGTGTGTGTGGTGGACATTGGGGTGTCCATCTAAGGTGGGCATTCCCTGAGCAGAAGCTGGCAGAGTAGAATTCAATAGCCTAGGGGGCTGGTCAAGTTCACACTCCAGGTCAGGTTTGGCTGGCTGGGATGTGGAGGATAGAGTGACTCTGCCTAAAGTTTACTCTAAGCCATTCAGGGGAATGTCATGTCACTGAGTTGAGGTCTATACTGAGACAGCCTGTGCCTGTTCTGGAAGCTCAAAATCAGGTGTGAAGAATGGCTATGATACCTCCATACCAGATGCTGGTCACTGTCACTGTAGAGCTTCAGACAAAATACCAGAAGTGACCTAGTCAATGGAGACACACACTCTATGATTCTCTGTGTAAGAGGCAAGTACCTCATGCCAGCAAGGGCAAATGCAGAACCTTCGTGGATATCACCATGATGCTTTACTGAAACCCATGCCCAGGAATGATCAGGCAAGTCTACAAGACCAGAAACTAGTCAGGCCATTTCTCAGAGTAAACTTCTTGGTCTGCTTCCAGGTCTTGCCATGAGGCTTTGACCTGGAGTGCCAAGCTTAACTTGCATTGATCCAGCCCAAAGACATGAATTCAAGTGAGAAAAGCCTAAGGGTGAAAAGGGCCTGTGAATGATGCATGTGAGCACAGAGGGATGCCCTGGTTCCACACATACAAGGAGGAGCCCCAGAGACTGGCAGTCAGCCAGGTGAAAAGAAGGGGCTTATATTATCATCTGTGCCTACACCCAAGGAAGGCGGCTTTTCTCAAAGCCTTGGTTATGGGTCCTGGGTTTGGAATGCACCTGAAAAAAGGATGTGGGTCATTTTTGCTACTATTTCCACTGCAATTCAAGCTCAGAAATCACAACACAGCTCAGAACTTGCTCTTAAGTCTCCTGACAATCCTATTGAAGGGGCAAGAGCAAGCCAGCGTCAAAGAAACATCCTGACACTGAGCAGTGTCCACACAAAGCAACTCCTTCAGAGCTTCAGGTCTATCTAATAGTAATGGAACTACAGATCTATCACCATTAGATAGACCTGCAGCTCTGGGGTGGTGGGCAGGTGTCTGGAGGATGTTCTGCAAGAGATCTGGGTCTAGCACAAGACTCAGCACTACTGGAAGATGAGCTGTCACATGTACCAGCTCTGTTGTTTTTAGAAAACCTGGGAATATCACTGGGCCCAGCAGTGCTGTAGTGGTGGCAAAATCTGGAATGGCCTCTGGCACTCTTTTCTGTACAACACATTCAATCCTGTCCTTCACCAGAACATGCTTTTTTTCTTTGTCCTTTATTGTTATTGCTTGTTTGTTCTTTAATTTACTTTTTCTACATTAATATAATCCCTTACATTAAGGTGTTAAATTCATTATAGTAAAATTTAATAATTAGCATGACAAGGTATACATTCATGCGCATTTAGATCATTCATCATAACTATGAACCCATAAAATATGTCATCTCCAAAATAAAAATTACTTGCCCAAAGTTTTCACTCCCCACTTCTCTGTCCACAGCCCCTGGCAACCAAAATCTATTTCTCTCTTTGATCCCATGCTTATTCTAGAAAATTTCTCTTAATGGAAGCATAGAATAGATTTTCTTGTCAGTCCATGTAATTTTTGAAGTAATGTAAATTTGTATTGTTTTTATTTGAAGTGTTTATTATTATTTTAAAATTGAAATTGCAGATGAATTTAATACTAGATATATAATATGAAGAACTTTTTTAAATGTATTAAATTACCAGCAGTCATGGGGATTCACAGAAGACTGAAAAATTGTACAGACATGTTGTGTTATTTGAAGTCAAGCAACCACTCTCAAGCTGTTACCTTCTTAGCAAAGAATTTGGGCACAAATATCATTGTATTTCTACTAGCTCTGTGGCACTCAGCAAGTTAATAAACCTGTAAAACCTCTGTTACTTCAACTTTCAATGTTTTGCAGAATTAGCTTGATGGTTCATTTGAACTAAGTTTCACAATTCTCCTATAAAGAAAACTGAAGGAGTGCATATAAGGTTTTGCTTAGTTGCTAATAATGTAGTCTTATTTATATTTTTATGAATATTTTCATAACACTTTCCTCTGATCTTTACACATTTCTTTTCTAAATAAGGCACCAGAAACCCAAAGTCAGTCAGAGAAGTTTAGAAAATGATGGAGTACACCCTCTCTGTATGTTTTATTGAAAATGTATACCTATAATTATAAAAAACTGTGACTGTAATATGAAGTACAGCATAGGAAATATAGTCAATAATATTGTGATAACTTTGTACAATGACAAATGAATTATTGTGGTGATTACATTGTGAGGTATATAAATGTCCAATCACTATGTTGTTTCATAAACATCAAAGTGCTATAAAATTGTATGCTAATGGATATTCAAGAATAATTTTAAGTATACACACACACAGACCCACACACACGTACACAGAGAGACATATATGTGTGTATGTATATGTGTGTGTGAGTGTTTGTGTGTGCACTGCAATGTTAAAAAGAGACTTTAATGAAGATCATTTTGTGCACTGACTTCCATTGGTGTCCAGTAATGACTGAGCATAGAGTAATCTCCAAAAATACAAATCTTTTCCAGTGAACAATGTCACCTAATTACTATGGTACTTATTGGGACTAGAGTGTTTTGTCTCATTGCTATTCCTCAAATGATTTGATTTCCTAGAGTTATAGAATTTAATTGAAAAAAAATCATGTCACATTTTCTGTAAGTGATGTTTTATATGGCATTTGACTTTTTACTGTAATATATAATGTGCAAAGGAACATTTTCACTTCTAATGTTGTTCACCTAAGCATGGTTTATTACTTTGGGATGACTTCTTAAAAATAGTATTACTTTTTCAAGTAATATGAACCTGTTTATGGTTTCAGATACTTATTGGTGAACAACTGTAATAAAGTGGTGTGTGTAAATGTACAGTTAATTTGAAATGAAAATATTTAGCAAATATATTGCCCATGCACTCTAACATGAGTAAAGCTAAGAAGAGAAAATTCACTACATATTGAAATATAGCATGGTGAAAATTAATTGAACAACATAATTCAGATTATTTTTATAAAAATATACAATAACTATCACTCTAAAACAAGTGTGACTATATTAAATATCTAAGAAGATAATGAAATTTCTATGAAAGTTACAAGAAGTTATTGAACCCAGAATAATTGCAGGAGAATCATATTAGTTTATTTTAATAATGTTTATATTATACAAGCTGATGCCTATCATAAAATTTTAAAAACAAAACAACTGATGGCACTAAAATGACAAGTATCGCTACCAAAAAAGAAGTACGCATTTATATCTAACCTAAAAGACCAAAAATTTAGAAGAAAATTATATTTTTAATAATGACTTTGGACCATATTTTTTTGTGAGATTTATGTTTACACAAACAACCAGCTACAATTCATGGCAGAAGTGTAGATAATTAAGTAAGCATAGCTACTGTTTGCACTGTTGTCTTATTCATACTTCATTGTCTTTTGTCTGGCTGTGTTTTCTGGAAAAACTGGGTCCGCCCAACTTGGAACCCATAGCATTACTATAAACATTTCCATCCATGTAACCAACCTGGCAAATGCTAATATCTCTTTATAGTCCATTCCCAACTTCTGCCAGAGGACACCAATGTCCATTGCTTAAAAACCCACAAGGTATGTGAAGTGAAGATGTCTAAGGCTGTATGTGTACCTTGAAAGAGTAGTTTGAAGAGGGCATGCCAGCTTTAGCCAAGTTCATAATTTCTGCCATCGCAAGCATTTCGTAAAGGTACACCTGCAAAACCCTAGCAGGGATCACCAACTTCAAATTGTTGGGGCCCCTTTCCTAAGAAAAGAATTCCTAATTATCCCTTGGTATAACTAGGAAGAAAAACAGCAGAGACAGGACACCAAGTCTCAGAGAATGCAAACCAGCCTTTCAGGGCATGTAACTCCTACTTAAAGCCTTTTCAGATGTGAATGCTCTCACCTGATCTTCAGTTGTATTGCTCTTTTACCTCTCTCCAGTACAATCCCATTAATAAGTCTGGCCTTTGACTCTGTGGAGGTGCACTTTAAGATTCAAAATGTCCCAAGTCACCATCATTGTTGCCCAAATAAGTTTTGAAAGCTTTGCAGAGCCACCTTTTTACAAAATTCAAAGTTTATGTTGGAGCTGGGTGGAGAATGAAGGACCATTTCAGCCACTAGGTTCCCTGACTTTCTGTATCTCCAAAGAAATGCAGCACCTCAGATCCAAGTGTACACATCTGTTTGCTCAATCTGGGAGGGTCAACTTACTCGAGCCACGTGAGTGCAGTGACATCTCTCGTGGTTATCTCACACCAGCCATGACCTCAGGGCTGGCTATCAAGTCCCATACATCTCCTGGCCACTCTGGGAAGATAGTGTCACAAAAACACCTAGTCTTAAATTGTGGAGAATAAAAAGAGTCTTAAAGGCCATGGTGCTTAGCCAGGCTCTGGGGGCAGGAGAGTTTTTTTCAACTGACCACAAAACACAGGGCGCTGATTGTTTCTTGTTTGCCTGGAGGACTGTGATGGAAGCTGTAGAGTCCTGTGCAGCATGAAATGGGGCAAAAAAGCCAGGCAAACTTTGAGTGGCTCTATCAGTTGTGTATGCTATGGCACACCACTGCTGCTGAAGCATTCAAGCCCCCAGAGCCCTGTTCCCCTTTAAACTTTTCTCACCTGAGCAATGACAAGGACACTCTCTGTTTTGGTCTTTCACAGCACTAACATCCTGGGAGCTTGACCTTAGAGCGACCTCTTCTGGCCAGTAATAGAGCCAATCCTGGGTTCAAGTGTCCTGCACTGTGCAGAAAAGTAAAGTGGCAGTGAGAATGTGAGCATATTATTGCCTTAAAGAAACTCAGCTTTTTTACACAAGCTAATGACAGCCTCTACAGGTGCACATATTCCATCTTTGACTACACTTCGAAGAGCCACACCTCACAATTGTAACCAAGCACACAGATTTCTTTCAAAGGATAAGGACATTTTTCTTCATTATTCCAAAACTTTCCTTTCTCTGTAAAAAAATCCCTCACACACATTGAACCCATGAGATCAGTGCTGGAGCCTGACCCTGCTGTCGTACTCAGATTTCTACTAAAAGAAATAGTACTAATGTCAGGTAGCATTGATCATGTGATTACTATGAGCAAGGATCATAGTAGGTGGTGTATCAATACTCCTTTTAACAGCCAAATGATAGAGCACTACCATAATTCCATTGTACACAGGCTGAAAAACCAAGCCCTTACTACATTCCCAGTTTGTACTTCGATGACATTGTTTCAAATTTGACCCTGGGCTCTGGCACAATCTGTCCACGGGGTTTACCTTGAAAACATAATTTCTGATATATTGGGACAACCTCTTATGCTGTGTCTTTTTCTCTAAGAATCCCAACACAAAAAATGTGTGCACACACATACCACACACACACACAGACACACACACACAGAGCCACCTCCCCCCCACACACACACAAAATGACTGCCACCTTGGAAGTACAAATAATACCCAAGAGGTTATCAGGTGAACAAAACAAAATGGTTGGAGGCAGCTCTGTCATTGTGAAGGGACACCCAAACTCTGGGCATCATGCCCAGTGCCCATAGAAAGGAAGGGGAGAGTTGCCAGGGTGATGGGCTGAAAGAGCCAAGTTCCAAGGGGTTAGCCTGAACCAGAGTCATTTCTGAGCACCTGAAGAGAACAAAGTTTGGTTTGTTTGTCTCCATTCTGTGAAGCTCGATCTAGGAGCAAATACTGCCAGCGTGGATGGATTTCAGATGAGAAAGGCTCAGGTTACTTCCCTGTAAGATAATGTGGATAGGACCCAGTGACAACAAGATTCTCTGCAGAAGAGCCTGTTTTCACTTGTACTCCATCAGGACCCAGTGTGCTCCAAGACCCTGGCAAAAGATTTCTACTATTTAAAGGTTTCTCAAAGCAGAGAACATTTTGGAGGTCAAGAGTTCTGGGTCATGCAGAAATGATGTGCAGCAATGGAACACAGGTCCAGGAATCAGGGGGCAGGCCAGCCTTGTTCCAGTCTCAGGGTCTTTCTTTGAAAGTGGGTGGAGTCATTGTCCAGGCTCAGGTGAGGGGACTTGTGAGTGAACTGGACACAGTCATACCATAGAGAAAAAGAGGAAAGGGAGAGCCATCTTGGAGTTTCTCACAATCCCCTAGAGCCTCTAGGCCCAGCCCTTTGCCCTCTGGTCTCTGGTGTGCCAAAAGCCTTCAGAACCACAGACACAAGAGTGTATCCTGATTTTAGGTTTCCCTGCCTCTACCTGCAGCACCATATTTGATGACCAGGGTGTGAACTGTGCTCATTATTAGATAAAATAGTATCACTCACCATGACTAGGGAACGCCTTTTTGGATACATCGGGGTTCAAACACAAACCTAAACTATTCCTCAAAGATAACACCAAAAGGAAACATACCTTTTTATTGTGAAGTTTGAACTTGTCTTTCTGTTATATTAGATTACGTTTGTAAGATGAGAACTATTTTGAAACTGCAACCTCTTGATGAAGGGTAAGAAACTACAATAGTAAGCTTCATTTTGTGGCTCGGAAATTATTTTAGATGTAAGAACTTATAAGTCCAGGAATTCTTAAAGAAGTGAAATCTTATTGAAACACATATTTTATATCTGGGATTACACCAAATTAAGACTGGCATAGTAGTTTCCAAGGTTTTGTCTTGTTTTATTTTGTTTCATTTTGTTTTAAGGAAGGTAGAAAATTATGTTGAAGGATTAAAATTTTATCTCTATTGCTATTTTACAGGATGCAAATCACTTTGAGCTTTATTGGCACTTTCCAAAGATAGATAGAAGTAGAATAATATTTCTCTTTCTGATGGTTGGTATCCTTTGTGAATACTAAGGTTGTATATACGATTTTTAATAGATTTGTATGCAGTGGCTTAAGTTGTCTGTTAAGTTTTTTACATTAAATTTAATATTTTATTTTGGAAACTCTATAAATTATACAGATGTCAAAATCATAAAGTGACAAAATGTACTTGTATTCTCTATTTTGGTTTTTTTTTAAAGTAATTGCTATAAATTACTCAGGTACATATATGTGTACACTTAAAACGTCTTGTCTGAAAAGTCTTCCATCATCAGGAACCTGAATTTCCCCAGGCAGTATGCTGGGTTTCATTAAATTCATCTCAGTCACAATAATAATATCCTGTGTACTGTCATCCACAGATTTCAGTGTCCAATTAGGAATCTTCTCCTCATATTCTTTCCATTTTCTCCATCCAGTTTTAGCCTTTTGAAGAGCTTGGTTGTTATTACAAATTGATAGAGGCATCTGTTGGTTATGAGAATGAGACTGGCTTTTACTGGTTAGAAAAGTATGATGATGGCAGCTTGACTGTTTAAGCTTGAATTTGTGCACTTGTTTCACAGTGATGATTTTCACACATCTGTTAAGTATCCATAAATGTTTTGCTGTTTGAATCCCAAATATAGAGAGTAGGATTTCCTTTTGTAAGGGGAAAAATCTTTTATTTTTCAGTACAAACCTGTACTATTTCATGATATTTTTTAATAAAAATCTTTACACTCTACTATGATTTCCTTTGGGGCTTTGCAATAGAGTCAGTGTTTTATTTCTTTTTTAGAAATTTGGTAGGTTAAACTCCCCCAAAATATCTTGCTTTTGCTATGAAATATTCCCACTAGAAATCTGAGCAGTCATCCTTATGAGAGCCAAGTGCTTGATTCCTTTATTAATCCCTTACTAGAAAACCTGATATGGCTAATCTTTTCTTAACACTACACTGCAGAAAATTATCAAGGGTTTTAAAATAATTTAATTGTTAAATTTGATGAAGTAACATTTAAGGTCAAACCTGAAATGAAAGCAAATATTAGCCTAATGACAATATTATTAGGTATTTTTTATTGGTAAATTTATTGGGATGACATTGATTAGTAAAAATTATATAGGTTTAAGGTGCAAAATCCTAAATTACATTCTCCACATGTTGCATTATGTATTCATCACTCAGAGGCCATTCTTTTTCCATTACCAAGACAATTTTTGTGATTCTTTCATTGAGTTCAGAACTCTGATTTGAAAATTGCTTTCCAGAAAGAATATTGAGAATTAAGGAAGTGCCAAATATGCCCCTACTCAAATACTATTTTAAAACTCACCTGCTTAGAAATTTCTGCAATAAAATTTGTTTTAACAGAGGACAAAAATCCTGGTATTAATAAATTACATTATAGTCAGTTTAACATGCCATTGAGTCAATTTCTAACATGTTGTTAAAAATCTCTGGAATTACTGTTGAAGTAAGGGATATTTAAAAAATATGCCATATGTTTGAGCTCTTCTGTGACATTGAAATTTGCATATTCCACTCTTATCTTTTTAAAATAAAAAATATTGTGTATCTGTGATAAGTAAACATTCAAAAAGATGCTACAGTCCTTTAAGGATAAACATGAGTAGGACTGCAGAAAACTCCCCCAACCTTCCAGTGTGTGTGCACTTGCAGGGCTTAGTGCTGCCAGCCCCTGAGTTGTACTAATCCATTTCCATGACTTCCTGGTGATAACCTACCTTTCTGTCAATGGTGGTCATGCATAGCCCTGTGGTCTGATGTGCTTCCTCCAGAGAACATGGAGCAAGCTCCTGAATCTTGCTGTGTAGATCACTTCCTGAAAAGAGTTCTTTGCCTGTTGATATTGAATGTTATGCAGTAGGATGAAAGTCATGTGGAAAAGTTCAGGAGCTGTGATATCATGAGATAGAAAACAGAACTGATAGTGCCTGTTAATGGCAGTTATTATATCAAGCTGGAATTACAATTTATTAAACTGACTCAGCCTCTACAAGAGCATTCAATAGGTTTTTTGAAATCACCCTAGAAAATGTGCTATATACTTCATTACTTAACATCACTATGGTTACCTGCCAGGGGTAACTGCACTGGCCAACTTGGAGGTCTGGTTGAATCACTCTGCCTGTTAGGTTGAAAGACAGCTTGGATTATTTGCTGTTCTCTTGCTGATCTGCTGGGGACATACTTGCTGGTCAGGATCATTGTTTGTTTTAGTGTCTGTGCTGGTCATGGTAAGGGTCTGTCTGAGGTTTTTATGCTGGTAAGGTTGGTAGTCTTGTTGGATCTCTGCTGGTGTTGTTGGAAAAATGGTATGATACTCTGCTGGTCAGGTTTGGGGTCAGCAGGTGTCACTTTGCTTTTCACGTTCCAGGTCTACTGGAGTCTCTGTGATCATCATGTTAAGAGGCTGCCTTGATCTTTGTGCTGGTCAGATCACAGGTAGGCTAGGGGTCTATATTCCTACATAAGTAGAAATTGGCCTGGGATCTATGTGCTACTAAGTTTGAAGGTCATCTCAAGGTCTCTGTGCTGGTCAGATGGGGGTCTGCCTGGGGACTTAGTGCTGGTCAGGTTAGGTGTTTTTGGAGGATCTCTGTGTGCTGTGAGGTTTGGACGTGGTTTTTAATCTTCGTTCTGGTCATTTTTGGCTCTGCTTGGTTCTCTGTGCTTGTCACAGTGATATCTGCCAGGGGACTCTGTTTTAGTCAGGTAGCAAGTCTGCTGGAAGTCTCTGTGCTGTTCACATTGGGGAACTGTCAGGTATTTCTTTGTTGGTCCAGTTGGAGGTCCTCTGGGGTTGCTATGATGGTCATGTTGTGTTTCTGTCTGGTGTCTCGTTGCTGGTGAGATCAGGGCCTGTCCAGAATCTGTGTGCTGGGCAAAACGGGGTCAGCCTGATGACTCTGTGCCTTGTCATGTTTGAGGTCTGTGTGAGGTCTCTGTGCTGGTCAGATTAGTTGTCTGCCTGGGGACTCTTTGCTGGTTAAGTTAGGGGTCTGCTGATGGTCTTGTTCCCCAGCCACATTTGGAATCTGCCTTGAACTCATCCTGATCAAGTTTGGGATCTCCTAGGATCTCTGTGCTGGTCTTGGGTGTGCCTCGGATCTCTGTTCTGGTCACTTTGGATATCTGCACTGTGGGCTCTGTTCTGGTCAGATTGGAAGTTAGCTAGGACTCTCTGTGATGGTCAGGTCTGGGATCCGCCAGGAGTCTCTATGCTCATTAGGGTTCTCTCAGTGTTGCCTGTGCTCATTAGGGTGGTGATGTGCTAAAGATCTTGTGCCTGGTAAGGTAGGTAGTCTTCTTGGGGTATCTGTGGGTTCTGTTTGGAGGTTTACTGAGGTCTCTCTGCTTTTCAGGTTAATAGACTGTTGGGTACTATTCCCGTGAGGTTGGGTGTCTATTAGAGGTCTCTTTTATGGTCAGGTTTTAGATCTGAAGGAGTTCCTGTGTTTGTCATGTTTTACTTCTGCCTGAGTTTTCTGTATTGGTCAAGTTTGAGGTTAGTGGAAGGTCTCAGTTCTGGTCAAATTAGGGTCAGTGGGTTTGTCTATAATGAGCAGGTTGGCATTCTACTGGAAGCCTATGTTCCCAGTCACCCTTGGAATCTACCTGGGGTCTGTCTTATCAGGTTTGGGGTCAGCTTGGGTTTCTTTGCTGGTTTTGGTTGTGCCTGGGATCTCTGTTTTGGTCACCTTCGAGATCCGCATTGAGGGTTTTGTTCTGGTCAGTTTGGCGGTCTACTGGATCTCTCTCATTGTCAGCTTTGCTGCCTGCAAGGGCTCTCTTTGATGGTCAGGTTGGAGGTCTGAAAGAAGTCTATGTGATGGTAATTTGTGGGTTCTGTCAGGGTTCTCTGTGCTAATTAGAATGGAGATGTGCTGAATATCTTTGTGCCTGGTCATATTGGGGGCCTGCTTGGGATTCTTGTGCTGTGGTTTGAGATTTGCTGGTGACTCTTTGCTTGTCAAGTTAATGGTCTGCTGGGTACTGTCCTTGTCATTTTGGGTGTCTGTTTAGGTTCTCATTTCTGGTCCAGTTCCAGGTCTGCAGGGTTCCCTGTGTTTTTCATGTTTAGCTTATGCCTGAAGTCTTCATATTGGTCCAAGTTAAAGTCAGTGAGGTGTCCCTCTTTGGTCAGGTTGGCATCATTCTTGTGTGTCTGTGCTGCAAGTTTGGGGTTCTGTTCTGGTCAGGTTGAGGTCTTCTGGTGTTTTCTGTGCTGCTTAGATTGGCATAAAGGTGAGGTTCTCTGTTCTGGTCAGCTATAAAGACCTCTATGAATTTTTATGCTGTTCTGGTTTGGGATCCTTCCTGGAAATCTGTGGTCATGTTCTTAGAGGTAAGCCTGGGGTCTCCATGCTGGACAATTTTCAGGTATGTTTGGGGTTTCTGTTCTGATCACTTTGGGATTCGGTGTAGGGTCTTTGTACACAGTCAGTTTGGGGTTTAACTGGGGTCTCTGTGCTGGTGAGGTTGGAAATTGCCTGTGGTTTCTGTGTTGGTCAACTTTGAAGTTTGTCTGGAGTCCTGTGCTTGTCATGTTGAGGGTGTGCTTTGGGTCTCTGTGCTTGTCAGGTTGGGTGTCTGCCTGAGTTTTCTGTGCCTAGTCATGTTGAGAGTCTGCCTTGAGTCCCTTTGCTGTTTGGTTATTGGCCTGCCAAGGGTTTTTGTGCTGATCATGTCCGCGGTTTTCATGGTGTCTGTGTGCTGACTAATAATAATGTTCTGTCTGAGGTTTCTGTGTTGGTCATTTTGGAGGTGTGGTTTGATCTTCCTCATGCTCAGGTTGTTCGACTTCTTTGTATTCTTCTAGTCAGGTTGCTGTATAACTGGTGTTTTTTGTGGATCAGGTTAGTGGTCTTCTGAGGGTCTCTGTTCCCAGGCATATTTGGTGTTTGTCCTGCTCAGTTTTGGGGTTTGCGTATGTCTTTCTGTTGAACTTGTGAGTGCCTGGGGTTTCTGTTCTGTTCATTTTAAAGGACAGCATTGGGGGCTCTATTCTTGTTAGCTAGGGTGTCTGCTGGGACTCTCTGGCATGGGCAAGTTTGGGGTTGCCTGAGCCTGTCTGAGATATTCAGGTTGGGGATCTGCCAGGAGTCTCTATGTTGGTCATTCTGCCATTCTCTCAGGGTTCTCTGTGCTGTTTAGAATGAGGATGTGTTGGAGATCTTTGTGCCAGGCCAAGTTGGACATGTACTTGGAGTATCTGTGCTGGTCTGTTGGGAGATTTGCTGAGGGCGTTCTGCTGGCCAGGTTAATATACTGCTGGATAATGTGCTTGTCAGTTTGGGCGTCTGTTGGGGGTGTCTTTCCTGGTCAGCTTTCAGGTCTGAAGGCTTTCCAGTGCTTGCTTGTCATGTTGAGTTTCTGCCTATAGTCTTTGTGTTGGGCAAGTTTGAGGTTTATGGGGAGTTTTTATTCTGGTCAGGTTGGGATCAGTAAGGGGTTTCTGTTCTGAACAGCTTGTGCTTTTCCTCAAAGTCTTCATTCTGGCCAGGTTGAGGTTTTCTGGTTGTTTCTGTGCTGATTAATTAGACGTACTGCAGAAGCTTTCTGTTTTGGTTAAGTTTGGGGCCTACTAGTGGTCTTTGTTCTGGTCAGGTTGGGTGTCTTCCTAGGGTGTCTGTGGTGATAAGATTGGAGGTTGTCCTGAGGTCTCTGTGCTAAACAGTTTTCAGGATCACCTGCAGTTTCTCTGCCAGTCAGTATGTGGGTATTCTCAGGGTCTCTATAGACAGTGAAGTTGAGGATTTATCTGGGCTCTCTGTGCGGGTAAAATTGGAGATTTCCTCCTTCTCTGTGCTGGTCAATTTTAAGATTTGCATGGTCTTTCTGCAGGTCAAGTTTGGTTACTGATGAGGTAATGTGCCTATTAGTTATGGAGTCTTCTAGGGGTGTCTTTGGCAGTCAGGTTCCAGGTCTGCTGGGGTCTCTTTCCTTGTCATGTTGAGTGTCCTTGTCATCTTGGCTGATGGTGTCTGGTCATGTTTTAGTCTCCTGGGGATCTCTTTGCTGGTGAGTTCTGGGGTATTATGGGAGTTTCTAAGCTATCTATCTTAGAGGTCTTCTGGGGATCTCTCTGCTGATCAGGTTGGTGGTTTGCATGGGTTCTCTCTGATGGTTAGATTTGTTGTCTAACTGGGGACTCTGTGCTTGTTAAGTTAGGGGTCTGCTGGATGACTCTGTTTTCAGTCACATTTGGAACCGGCCTGATGTCTGCCCTGGTCATGTTTGGGGCCTGCTGCTGTCCCTCTGCTGGTCTTTTGTGTGCCTGGGGTTACTGTTCTGGTCACAATGCAAGTCTAAATTATGTGCTCTCTTCTCATCCCATTAAGGTTCTGCTCGGGTTTTCTGTGATTGTCAGGTTTGAGGTCTGCTGGATCTCTCTGGATGGTCAGGTTGTATGTCTGCCAGGTGTCTTTATGCTGGTCATTTGGGGGTCCTCTCAAAATTCTCTGTGCCTGTTAGGATGTGGATGTGCTGGATATCTTTGTGCTTTTTCAAATTTGGGGGACTGCTTTGGGTATTTTTTCTGGTCTACTTGGAGATTTGCTATGGTCCAATTTCTGGTCAGGTTAGTGGACTGCTACATATGGTGTTTGTCAGGTTGGGTGTTTGTTGGGAGTTTCTTTCCTGGTCATGTTCCAGGTCGTCAATGGTCTTTGTACTTGTCCTGTTGAATTTCTGCCTGACGTTTCCTTTCGTGAAGTTTAAGGTCGGTTAGTGATTCCTATTCTGATCAGTTGGGGTCAATGAGAGGTGTTTATACTTGGTAGGTTGGGGTTCTGCTGGGGTGTCTTTCTTTCCAGTCACATTGGGAATCTGCCTGGAGTCTGCCTTGGTCAGGATTGAGGTCTGCTGGTATCTCTTTGCTGGTCTCAGGTGTTCCTTGGTTATCTGCTCTGGTCACACTGGAGGACTGCTTCATGCCCTCTCTTCTGGTCAGATTGGTGTTTACTGTGGCTCTCTGTGATAGACAGTTGTGGGGTCCACACGGTCTCCATGTAATATTCAGGCTGGGGGTCTTTTTAGAGTCTCTATGCTGATCATTTGAAGGTTCTGTCTGGGTTCTCTGTGGTGGTTAAAATGGGGATGTTTTGTAAATCTTTGTGCCTGGTCAAGTTCAGGGTATTCTTTGGGTATCTGTTCTCATCTGTTTGGAGGATTCCTGAGTTCAGCTATCTGCTTAGGGTTTTTATACCCAGTCAGCTTGGAGGTTTAGCATAGATCTCTGTGCTGGTGAAGTTGGAGAGTGCCTGGGGTCTTTGCACTGGTCATTTTTGAGGTCTGCTTGGAGTGTCTGCTTGTCATGTTGTGGGTCTGCCTTGGGTCTCTGAGCTGGTCAGGTTAGCGGTCATTCTGGAATTTATATGCCAGGTCGTTTTGAGCGTTCGCCTTGAGTCTTTGTGCTTTTCTGCTTCTGTGCCTGCCATGTGTATATATACTAATCATGTCATGGGTCTTCTGGGTGTCTCTGTGCCCTGTAATGATAAGGGTCTGCCTGTGCAGACTGTGCTGGTCAGGTTGTAGGTCAGGTTTGATCTTCCTCATGCTCAGCTTGAATAACATCTGGGCACTCTCTGGTCAAATTGGAGTTCTTCTTGTGATTTTTTGCTGGTCAAGTTAGAAGTCTACTTGGGGGTTCTGTACTTGTCAGGTTAAAGGTCTGCCAGGGATGTCATTACAGGTCAGAATTGGTGTTTTCTGGAGAGTCTGAGCTGGTCAAATTGGGGTCTGCTGGAGGTCTCTGTGCTTGTGAGTTTTGGGGTGTGCCATGTGTCTCTGCAATGGTAAGATTAGGGGTCAACTTGGGTTTTATGTGCCTTGACATGTCGAGAGTATGCCAATTGTTCCTGTGTTGCTCAGGTTGGAGATCTCCCTGTGATCTCTGCTGCATTGGTTGGGTGTTAGCTTGGAGTCTCTGTGCTGGTCGTGTTGGAGGTCTGGTTGGTTCTGTCCTGGTATTATAGGGGAAGTGGTAAGGTACTTTGTTGGTCGAGTTGTAAATCAATAGTGGTCTTTGATTTTCAGGTTCCAGGTCTGCTGGAGTCTCTGTGATCATCGTGCTGAGTTTGTGCCTTGATTTCTGTGCCGGCCAGGTTACAGAAAGGCTAGGAGTCTGTATTCCCAGTCAGGTGGTGATCGGCCAGGGGTCTTTCTTCTAGTCAGGTTGGAGATCATCTCAGTGTCTCTGTGCTGTTCAGATTTGGAGTCTACCTGGGGAATTAGTGCAGGTCAGTTTAGGGTCCTACTGATGATCTCTGTGCTCAGTGAGGTTTGGGGATAGCCTTTGATTTTTCTCCTGGTCATGTTTGAAATCTCCTTGGTTCTCTGGCTGGATACAAGTATATCTGCCTGGAAATTTGGTTTTGGTAATGTTGCAGTTCTCCTGGGGGTCGGTGTGCAGTTCAGGTTTGGGTTCTGTCAGGTGTCTTTTTGCTGGTCCAGTTGGGGTCTTTTGGGGTTTCTGTGCTGATCTTGCTTTGTTTATGCCTGGTCTCTCTGTGCTGATCAGATTAAGGGTCTGTGAGGATTCTATGATCTCATCAGGTTGGGCGTCAGCCTGCAATCTCAGTGCTGATCAGGTTGGGTGTCTTCCTAGGGTCTCTGTGCAAGCCTGATTTGGGGTCTGCTCTGGGTAGTTGTGTTTGGAAAGTTGGCAGTTTTGGGGGGGTCTCTATGACATGCCGATTTGGATACTTCTGGGTTCTCTGTGCTTATCAGGGTGGGTTCGGGCTGGGGTCTCTGTGCTGGTGAATTTGAAAGTGTGCTGGTGTTTCTGGGGTGGCCACACTTAGTGTCTGTCTTGTGTCTGTATGCTGCTAATGTTGGAGGTATGCCTGGGGACACAGTGCTGGTCATGTTGGGGTTCGTTTTGATCTCTCTGCTAGTCAGGTTTGGGAACTGATAGGGCATGGTGCCTATAATGTTGTGTGTCTGCTAAAAGTCTCTTTGCTGGTCATGTTCCAGTTCTGCTGGCACTCTGTCCTGTTCACGTTGGTCGTTGACTGTGGTTCTCTGTGCTTGTGAGGATTTGAGTCTGCTGGGATCCTCTTTGCTGCTGAGCTCTGGGGTCTCTTGGGGGTTTCTGAGCTATTCAGCTAAGAAGTCTTGTGAGGGTTTCTGTGCTAGTCACGTTGAAGGACTTCATAGGGTTTTGCTGATGATCAGACAGGTTGTCTGCCTGGGGACTCTGCTGGTTATGTTAGGGGTCTGCTGGAGGTCTCTGTTTTCAGTCACATTTGAAATCTTTCTTTGATCGGTCAATCAGGTTTGGGGTCTGCTGGTGTTTTTCTGCTGGTCTCGTGTATGCCTGGAAACTGAATTCTGTTCACGTTGGCGGTCTGCTGTGGCTGTCTGTGATGGTTAGGTTCGCGGTCTCCTGAAGTTTTCTGTGATGTTCAGGTTGTGGTTCTGCCAGTAGTCTCTCTGCTGGTCATTTGGGTGTTTTGTCATGGTTCTTTGTTGTGTTATATTGGGCGATGATCTGGAGATCTTTTTGTCTGTTCATGTTGGAGTTCTGCTTGGAGTATCTGTGCTAGTCTGTTTGGAGATTTTCTGAGATCTCTCTGCTGGCCAGGTAAATGGACTGCTAATTACTCTCCTTGAGATATTGGGTGTCTGCTAAAAGTCTTTTTCCTGGTGAGGTTCGCTGTCTGCAGGGGACCTGTGCTTGTCATGTTGAGGTTCTGTCAAGTTTGAGGTTTGGTGGGTAGTTTGTGTTCTGGGATCAGTTGGGGGTCTCTGTGCTTAACAGTTTGGAGTTCTGCTGGGTTCTGTGTTCATTGTCACATTTGGAATCTGTCTGGGGTCTCTTCTGGTTAGGTTTAGAGTCTGCTGGGGTATCTCTTCTGGTCTCGGGTGTACATGAGGTCTCTCTTCTCATTAGATTGGTGTGTGCTGGGGCTATCTGTGGTGGCAGTTTCAGGGTCTGCTGGCGGTGTCTGTGACCTTCAGGGATAGGTTATGCCCAGAGTCTTTATGCTGTTCATTTGGGTTGTGTCTGGGTTCCCTGTGCTGGTTAGGTTGAGGATGTGCTGGAGATGTTTGTACATGGCCACTTTTGGGGTCTGCTTTGGGTATCTATGCTGGTCTGTTTGGAGATTTGCTGGGTCATCTTGGCTGCTCCATTTAATGTACCGTTGGGTATTCTACTTGTCCAGTTGTGTGTCTTCTGAGGGTCACTTTCTTTGTCAGATTTTAGTTCTGCATGTGTCCCTGTTCTTTTCATGTTGAGTTTCTTACTGAGATATTTGTGTTGGTCAAGTTTGAGGTCAGGTGTGGGTCTCTGTTCTTGTTAGGTTGGATCAGTAAGCAATTCCTGTGCTGGGCAGTTGTTGGTTCTGCTTAGGGTCTCTGTGCTGGTTACGTTGAGGTCATCTGGAATTGCTGTGCTGATTAATTTGACATCTTGGTGGGGTACTTTGTTCTGGTTACATTCAAGGTCTTCTGGTGGTCTTTGTGCCAGTAAGTTTGGGTATCTTTCTGTGGTATTTGTGGTCGTGAGTTTGGAGGTCTGCCTGGGTTGTCTGTGCTGGTCAATTTTGAGGTCTCTGTGGCTTTTCTGTGCTAATCAGTTTGACTGTCTGCTGAAAATACTTGTATCCAATCAGGTGGGATTTCATGTTGGGTGTCTAGGCTGGTAAGGTTGGAGATTCCCTGGGATCTTTGTGCTGGTCAGTGTGGAGGTCTGCATGGGGTTTCTATAATGGACAGTTTGGCAGCCTGTTGAAAGTGTTCGTACCCAGTTAGGTGGAGATTTATGTTGGGTGTTTGTGCTGATGCAGTTGGAGATTGCCTGAGGTCTTTGTGCTGCTCAGTTTTAAAATCCACCTGAGATCTCTGTGCTTGTCATGTTGGGGTTTTGCTTCGGATTTCTCTGCTGGTCAGCTTAAGGATCATATTAGCATTAATGTGCCTGGGCATGTTGAGAGTTTGCTTTGGGTCTCAGTGCTAATCTTGTTATGAGCTTGTCAGGGTTTTATGTGCTGGTCATGTCTGGGGTCTTCTGGTTGTCTGTGTGTTCAGTAATGATAAGAGTGTGCCTCAGTTGTCTGAAATAGTCAGGTTTGAGGTCTGGTTTGATCTTCCTGGTGCTCAGGTTTCAAGACCTCTGAATACTCTTCTAGTCAGGTTGGGATTCTTCTGGGGATTTCTTACTGGTCACCTTAAATGTTTACTAGGGGTCTCTGTGTTTCTCAGGTTGAGGATTTGCCAGGGGTGTCTGTGTTAGTCAATATAATGTTGTCTGGGGTGTATGTGTTGATTCTGTTAAGGGTCTGCTGGTGTCTCTGTGCTGGTCACAGGGCTCTTTGCCTGGGGTCTTTTTGCTGGTCAGGGTAGGTGTCATCGTGAAAATTTTGTGCTCAATGATGTTAAAGGTATGCTAGTAGTCTCTGTGCTGCTCAGGTTGGAGGTCTACCTGGGTTCTCTGCTGCAGAGGTTGTGGGCATGCTGGGAGTCTCTGTGCTGGTTAGGTAGTGAATCTAGTTGGATTTCTGCTGATGTTTTGGGGAAAATGGTTGAGTAGTGTGCTGGTCAGGTTAGGGGTCAGCAGAAGTATCTTTGCTTCGCAGATTCCAGGTGTGCTGAAGTCTCTGTGATCATCACATTAAGTTTGTGCCTTTATCTATTTTTTGGCCAAGTTACAGAGAGGCCAGGGATCTGTGTTTCCAGTCAGGTCAGGATTGGCCAGTGGTTTCTGTGCGTGTCAGGTTGGAGGTCATCTTTGGGTCTTTCTGTTGGTCAGATCCAGGGTCTTTCTGAGGACTTCCTGTTGGTCATGATAGGTGTCTTCTGGGGATCTCTATGCTCAATGAGTTATGGAAGTAGCCTTTGGTCTCTGTCCTGGTCATGTTTGAAATCTGCTAGGATCTCCCTGCTGGTCACAGGAATATCTGGCTGGGGACTCAGTTTTGGTTCTTTTGCAGTCTCCTTGGGTCTGTGTGCTGTTCTGGTTGGAGATCTGTCAGGTGTTTCTTTGCTGGTCCTGTTGAAGGTCTGCTGGGGTATCTGTGCTGGTCATGTTGTGTCAGCCTAGGGTCTCTGTCCTGGTCAGCTTGATTTTCTGCCTAGAATTTCTGCTCTGGCCTGGTTTGAGGGCTGCTGTGGGTAATTGTGGTGGTAACGTTACTGGTCTTTCTGGGGTCTCTATGTCAATTTAGATCTCTCAGAAGACATCGTGTTTGTCAGGGTGAGGGTCTAGCTGGGGTATCTGCTGATGTATTTGGAATTCTGCTGGGGTTTCTGTAGTGGTCACGCTTAATGTCTAGTTTGGGTCTCTATTGTCATCATGTTGAAGGTATGCTGGTCAGGTAGGGAATCTCTTTTAAAATCTCTGATGGTCAGGTTGGTAACTGATGGGGTATTGTGCTTATTTTGGGAGTGCTTTTGCTCATCAGATTACAAGTCTTTGAAGTCTCTGTGCTTGTCATATTGAATGTGTGCTTATGATCTTTGTCCTGGACAGTTTGAAGGTCGCCATGGGTCTCTGTGTTGGTTAGGATTTGAGTCTGCTTGGGGTCTCTTTGCTGGTGAGTTTGGGAGTCTTCAGGTAGTTTCTGAGCTATTCAGCTTGGTGGTCTTCTGGGGTTCTCTATGCTGCTCAGGTTGGAGGTCTGCATGTGGTCGCTCTGCTGGACAAGTTGGTTGTCTGACTGAGGACTCTGTGGTGGTCATGTTAGAGGTCTACAGAAAGTCTTTGTTTTCAGTCAGATTTGGGGGTCTCTGTTCTGGTCACGTTCAAATAAGTCAGTGGTTCTTATTTTGGGCGTGTTTGGGTTCTGTTTGGTGTCCCTGTACTGATCAGGTTCAGGTCTTCTGGGGGTTTCTTTGCTAATTAGTTTCGGGTTTTACTGGAGTTCTCTGTTCTGGTCACAGGGCTCTTTGTTCTGCCTTAGGTCTGTTCTGGTCAGGTTCGGGGTCTGTTGGTGTCTGTCTGGTAGTTTAATGTGTGCCTGGATTCTCTGTTTTGTCACGATGGTGGTCTGCATTATGAGCTTTGTTCTCTCAGGTTTGGCATCTGCTGGGACTCCCTGTGATAATCAGGTTTGGGTTCTACGACATCTCTCTGTGATGGTCAGGTTGTGGGTCTGCCAGAAGACTCTATGCTGGTCATTTGGTGTTTCCATTAGGGTTCTCTGTGTTTGTTAGGAATGGGATATGCTGGAGATACTTTTTGCCTGGTCAAGTCAGGGGTTTGCTGAGGGTATCTGAACTGGTCTGTTTGGAGATTTCCTGAGGTCATACTTCTTGTGAGGTTAATGGACTGTTGTTTATTGTGCTCGACAGGGCAGGTGTATGCTGGGTGTCTTTTTACTGGTCAGGTTCCAGGTCTGCATGGGTCCCTGGCTTATCATGTTGACGTTCTGCCTAAGGTGTCTGTGTTGGTCAAGTTTGAGGTCAATGGGTGCTGCTTTTCTGGTCAGGTTGGGATTAGTGAGGTGTCTCTGTGCTGGAAAAGTCGGCATTCTGCTGGGATCTCTGTGTCCAGTCACATTGGAAATTTACCTGGGATCTGTCCCAGTTAGGTTTGGGGTCTCCTTGTGTCTCTCTGCTTGTGTCATGTTTGCTTGGGATCTCTGTCATGGTCACCTTAGAGGGCTCTGTTCTGGTCAGATTGGGGTTTTTTTGGGTGCTCTGTGATGTTCAGTATTTGGGTCTCCCCAGAGTCTCTATGCTGGTCACTTGAGGCTTCTGTGAGAGTACTCTGTGCTGGATAGTATGGGGATGCACTGAAGATCTATTTGCCTGGTCATGTAGGGTGTCTGCTTTGGGTATCTGTGCTGGTCTGTTTAGAGATTTGCTGGGTTCTCTCTGCTGCTTAGGTTAATGTACGTTGGGTACTTTACTTTTCAAGTTGAGAGTCTTCTGTAGGTCTCTTTCCTGCTTATGTTCTAGGTCTACATGTGTCCCTATACTTGTCATGTTGAGTTTCTTCTTGAGGCCTCTGTGTTGGTCATGTTAGAAGTTGGTGGGGGTCTCTCTTCTGGTCACGTTCAGATCAGTCAGTGGTTCCTATTTTGGGCAGGTTTGGGTTCTGTTTGGTGTCCTTGTACTGATCAGCTTCAGGTCTTCTGGGGGTTTCTTTGCTAATTAGTTTTGGGTTTTACTGGAGTTCTATGTTCTGGTCAGGTTGACCTTTTCTGGGAGTTGCTGTGCTGATTGATTTGATGTCCTGTTAGTGTTCTCTATTATGGTCTAATTGGGGGTCTTCTGTGTGTCTTTGCCCTGATCAGGTTGGGGATTTTCCTGGGGTCTCTCTTGCCATGAGGTTAGAGGTCTGCCCCAAATCTCTGTGGTGGTCTGTTTACAGGTCTGCCTGGGATTTCTGTGCTGGTCATTTTAGCGGTCCAGTCAGCATCTTTGTACCCAGTCAATTTGGGGGATTGCCTGGGGTCTTTGTTCTGGTGAGGTTGAAGATTACCTGGGGTCTCTGTGCTGCTGTATTGAGGTCTGCCTGTGGTCACTATGCTTGTCATGTTTGAGGTCCGCCTTGAGTTTCTGTGGTAGTCAAGTTGTATGTCTGCCTGAGTTCTCTGTGGCTACTCATGTTGAGAGTCTTTCTTGGGTCTCCGTGCTGGTCTGGTTATGGGTCTGACAGGGGTTTATGTGTTAGTCATGGCAGGGTTCTTCTGGGTGTCTGTGTGCCCAGTAATGATAAGGGTCATCCTCCAGTCTCTGTGCTGCTCAGTATGATGGTCTGGTTTGATCTTCTTGCTGCTCAGGTTGGGAAACTTTCGGGAACTCTTCTTCTCAGGTTGATGTTGTGCTGGTGATTTCTTGCTAGTCAGGTTAGAGGTCTACTGGTGATCTCTGTGCTGGTCCACTTGGAGGTCTGCCAGTGGGGTCTGTATTGGTCAGAGTTAGTGTTAGTCTGTGGAGTCTGTGCTTGTCAGGTTGGCGATCTTCTGGGGTATCTTTACTGGTCACAGGGCTCTCTGCCTGGAAACCCTGTTCTGGTCAGGTTACAGGTCTGCTGGGATCTGTGTGTTATTCAGGTTAAGGATCTGTCGGGTGTTCCTTTGCTGGTCTACTTGGGGTTCTGCTAGTCTTGTGTTTCTGCTGGGGTTTCTCTGCTGCTCATATTTGGGGCCTTCTGAGTGTCAGTGTGCTGGTCAGAATGAGGGTCAGTCTTGTGTCTCTGTGCCTGGTTAGTTTTGGGTTATGACTGTGGTCTCTGTGCTTGTCAGGTTGGGTTTCTGCCTACTGTTACTGTGCTCTCTTGGTTTGGGGTTGGCTGGGGCTAACTATGTTGATAAAATTGGCTGTCTTCTTGGGGTCTCTGTAATATGTAAATTTGGGTCTTTCGGTGGTTTCTGTGATTACTCAGTTTAAGGATCTTCCTGGGGTCTGTGTGCACTTGAAAGTCTTCTGATATTTCTGTGGTGTTCTGAATTAATGTCTGCCTCAGGTCTCCATGGTGTTCATTTTTAAAGTTTACCTGGGGACACTGTGCTACTCAGGTTAGGGTCTATTTTGATTTCTCTGCTGGTCAGGTTGGAAGACTGATGAGGTACTGTGCCTATCTGGTTTTGGGTCTGATGAGGTTCTATTTGCTGGTCAGGGTCCATGTCTGCTGGGGTCTCTTTGTTGTCAGGTTAAACGTCTGCCTGAGTTCCCTTTCCTGGTCAAGTTGGAGGTTGGCAGGTTGTCTTTGTGCTGGTCCAGTTTTAAGTCTCCTTGGGGTTTGGTCCTGCTGAGATTTGAGGTGTGCTGAGTGTCTCTGTGCTACTCAGGTTGTGAGTCCTCTCAGGATCTCTATGCTGGTCAGGATGAACGTCTACTGGTGGTCTCCATGTCAGTCAGTTTGAGGGTCTGTCAGGTGTGTCTGTGATGGTCAGAATTGGTGTTTGGCTGGGGGGTCTGTGCTGGTCAGGTTGGGGGTCTGCTGATGTCTCTAAGCTGCTCATGAGGATCTCTCCTTGGGGTCTCTGTGCTAGTCAGGATTGAGGTCTGCTGGGGGTTCTCTGTGCTGGTCAGGTTTGATGTCTGCCATGATTTTCTGTGATGGACAGCTTTGGGTTCATACTGGGATCTATGTGGCCGGTCATTTTTAAGGGTATTCCAAAAGTCTCTGTGGTGCTCAGGTTAGAGGTCTACCTAGGGTCTTTGCTGCACAAATTTAGGGGCTGCTGAGATTCGTTGTGCATGATTGGTTGTGAGTGTGTTTGGTTCTCTCCTGGTGTTGTCGGAGAAATAGCAGAGTACTGTGTGTGTCAGTTTCAGCGTCAGCAGGTGTCTCTTAGCTTTTCAAGTTCCATGACTGCTGGAGTGTGTATCATCATCACATTCAGTATCTGCCTTAACCTTTGTGCTAGACAGGTTACAGGAAGGTTAGGGGTCTCTGTTCCAAGTCATATGAAAAGAGGTCAGTGAACTCTGTACTAGTCAGGTTGAAGGTAATCTTGGGGTCTTTGTAATGGTCAGATCTGCCTGTGGACTTTGTGCTAGTCAGGTTAGGGGACTTCTGGAGATCTCTGTATTCAGTGAGGTTAGGGGGCTGGCTTTGGTCTCTGTCCTTGTCATGGCTGGGGGCTGCTTGGGCCTCTGTTCTGGTCACAGAGATATCTGCCCGGGGACTCTGCTTTGCTCAGGTCCCAGGTCTGCTTGGTTTCTATTTCCTGTTCAGGTTAGGGATCTGTCAGGTGTTTTTGCTGTTCCAGTTTTTGGTCTGCTGGAATTTCTGTGCTGGTCAAGTTGTGTTTTGGCCAGGTATCTGTGTGCTGGTCTGATTGCCAGTCTGCTGAGAGTTTGTGTCTTGTCAGGGTAGTGGTCATCCTGGGGTCTCTTGGCTTAATCAGGTTCGGGTTTGCCCAGGATCTCTGTGCTGCTGTATTTGGTAGTCTCCTTGTATCTCTGTGGTTGTCACACTTAGTGTCTGTCTCAAGTTTCTTTTCTGGTCATTTTGAAGATGTGCCTCGGGACTCTGTGCTGGTAAAATTGAGGTATTTTTTTATCTCTCTTCTGGTGAGGTTAGGGGACTAATGGGGTACTGTGATTATCTGGTTCCGGGTCTGCTGGGGGTCTCTTTGCTGGTCAGTTCCAGGTCTTCTATGGCCTCTGTGCTTGTCATGTTGACATTTTGTCTGAGGTCTTTTTGTTGCTCAAGTTTGAGGTCAGTTGGATTCTCTCTGTTCTGGTCACATTGAGATCAGATGGGAGTTTCTGTGCTGGACTGGTTGGGCTTCTTCTCAAAGTCTCTGTGTTGGTCAGGTTTAAGTCTTCTGGCAGTCCCTGTGCTAATTAGTTTAGGGTCCTGCTGAAGTTTTTTGTTTTGGTCAAGTTGGGGGTTTGCTGGAAAATTTTATGCTGGTCTGGTGGGGGTTCTATCTGCATTCTTTGTGGTCATGAATTTGAAAGTTTGTCTGGAGTCTCTGTGCTGGTCAATTTGACGTATGCCTAAATTTTCTGTGCTGGTCATGTTGGGTGTCTGCTCAAGGTTATTCTACCCAGACTGTAAATTTACCTTTCTGTGCTGGTGAGTTTGGAAATTCCCTGAGGTCTTTGTGCTGGTCAGTTATGAAATCTGCCAAGGATCTCTGTGTTTTTCATGTGCAGCATCTGCCTTGGGTCCCTGTGCTGGTCAGGTGAGGTATCTGGCTGAATTCTCTGTGGTCTGATCATGTTGAGACTCTGCCTTGGGTCACTGTGCTGGTCTGGTTATGGGTCTACCATGGGTTTATGCATGGGGTCTCCTGGGAGTCTGTGTCCCAATAAAAATAAGTGACTGACTGGGTTCTCTATAAAGGTCAGTTTGGAGGTCTGCTTTGACGTTTCTTCAGCTCATGTTTGGGGTCTTTTTGGTACTCCTTAGGTCAGGTTGGGGTTCTGCTAGTGATTTCTTCCTTGTCAGGTTAGAGGTCTACTGGGGGTCTTTGTGCTGGTCAAGTAGGGGGTATGCTGGCATCTGTTCTGTTCACGGGGCTCTGTGACTAGGGTCTCTGTATTGGTCAGTTTTGAGGTTTGCTGGGGTAAGTAGTCATGTTGTGTCTCTGATGGTGTTTTAGGTATAATGGTATGATGCAGTACTGGTAAGGCTGTGTTTAGAATGGTTCTCTTTGCTCTTCATGTCCCTGGTATGCTGGAGTCTCTGTGATTATCATGTTGAGTGTCTGCCTTGATCTCTGTCATGGTCATGTTACAGGGAGGCGAGGAATCTCTGTTCCAAGTGAGGTGGGGATTGGCCAAGTGTCTTTTCGGTAGTCAGGTTGAAGACCATCTTGAGGTCTTTGTCATCACAAAGCTTGAGCTTTGAGCTTCTGCCTTGGGACTTCGTGTTGGTCATGTTAAGGTTCTTCTGAAAAATTCTGTGCTCAGTGAGGTTTGGGGGTGCCCTTTGTTCTCAGTCCTCATCATGTTTGAGGTCTAGTTCCTGCTTGAGTCTATTTGCTGATCACAAGAATTTTTTCCTTGATAATCTGTTTTGGTCAGGTTGCAGGTCTGCCAAGGGTCTGTCTTCTGTTCAGTTTTATAAGGTAAGGAAAAGAAAGATAAAAGGCAGGGGAGGTCAAAGGTGTAAAGGTTGGAAAATATATCTCAACTAAGAGATATACATTGTGTTTTCCTCCCAGCTTGTCACAGTCCCGGATGACTACAGTAAATCAACATCTTTCCAATTAAAATTGAAGCACAACCAATTGTATTATTTTTTTTCTTGAGCATGTGAGCCATAAATCATATCTTGGTTTACTCCCCAAAACCAAGCAGTTTTTCTCACAATGTCATATTACCATTTTCCCCCAAAGCCAGAAACCATATCTCAAGTATTATACTTGTGCACCAAACTCTGGGCTGCCTTACAAAACCCTTGAACTGTGGATTCCAAGCACTCAGGTAGCCTTGCTAAAACCTGCTTTATCAAAAGACCTGGCTTCTCACTCACAAGCTTTCTACATCTCCCCCTTTTTTATTTTTTAAGACGAGATGATGTGTGTTCAATTACAGGGCTTGGACTCGGGACTGGAGAACTCAGCAGCTGACTAAGAAGAGAAAACATTAAATACCAATTAAGCATATGATAACCAGTAAGTACCACACAGAATGTTTTAAGATAGCTAGCGAATTGAACTCTTTAAGTTCTGTCGGAATATCTTGAGCTACTTGAACAGGATCAAAGACATCTAGATGACTATTTTGAATAGCCAGGATTTCAGAGTGTAATAACGTTATTATGAGTCCAAACTCCTAATAAATATTTTTGAACTTTATTTTAACACCACTTAGATTTACTATAGATCATAGAAGTTACACAAATTGCCTTATAATTTGCATGGCATAAAAATTTTTGGCGAAATTTAAGACTTTCTACTTCATTGCCTATTTCAATGACAGCTGAGGCACCAGACTGTAATAAGGGGGTAGTTCAAGGCCCCGCAATAGGAGGTTCACTTTTCCAATTTTCAGTTTTATTATTGGACCAGTCAAATACAGTATATCTATCTCCTAGCCAATGGATCATGAGAGTATGAGAGGTACACGTTTGCCAACCAATCTTTTGAACATACCATGGATGACATGGAGGATATGGTGGTGGTGGCTGAGCATAAGTACTAGTAGGGGTGCTGTATGCTGAACTGTTAAACCCATAAAAATATACTGTTATTTTCCCCCACTTTTGAGAAAACTGGTCTTTTGTTTAAGTGAAACATCAATGCATGTTGGCCATTGTGACTCAGTGTCTCTAGCCTGGCTCCAAATTTAAGCATAGAGGTCTCTGAGAGCTTAAGCCAGTGTAACTAAAGTTTTTCCATTCAGGCATGATATGTCCATCAGGATGTCTTCCCATAAGGGAGGTGTCATTAGTGAAAACAAAGACTGAGCCATCTTCCCAGCTTGCTATATGAGCAACAGGAGGGTTAGGTACATACGTCCAGTAAGTGTCTCCCTCTACTCTCCTTACCTGGGTGCTCACAATAGTGAGCATGGCCAAGAACAGAGTCTCAGGAAAAACAGTCATCCCTCTATTTTGTATAAGAGTGAAGCCCTCCTGGGTCAGCTTCTTGAGCTGACCCCAAGTTGAAATCTGGGTCTTTTAGTGGTCACTGTAGGGGGGTGTCATGCCCTTTTGAAGGATTTACTCTCTGGGATTGTTGTGATCTGTTTCAGCAGCTCGCCTTTTGAAATGGTCATAAGCTCAGTGAGTCTCATGTTCTGCAGGGGTGGAAAGAGCTCCTTGGGATTTATGATGTTTTACAAGCCGTCCAGGAATCCACATGGGCTGTAAATCTTCCTGTGGAAAAAAAAAAAACAAATCCTCTTCCCCACATTAGTGCTGGATCTGTCCCACGCCACCGTCCAGTAGCCAAACCTTTCCATATTGTTTTGTCTCTTTGCAAAGAGGGCATCTTTTGAAAATGTCTATCTGCAGGGAAGACTCCCTGTTCATCAAAATCCAAAAAATTTAAAATAAAAAGAATGATTAACATAATTTTGAGGGGTACGGGTATACCCTACAGTTCCCCCTTTTATTTTTTGTAATGAATTTTTTATTTTTGCTTTTTGGTATGTGGGTAGCTCCCTGGCTGGGAATCGAACCCAGGCCACAGCACTGACAGCGCCAACGCCGAAGCCTTAAGCCACTACACCATCAGGGAACTCCCCTATTTTTTGTAATGAATTTTTAATGTTTTAAGAGCTCTTTCAAAAATAGCTTGTCCTTGTGGATTATAAGAAATGCCAGTCTTAAACTGAATGCCCATTCAAAGAGCAAATTTTTGAAAACCCTGAGAAATATAAGCTGGACCATCGTCAGTTTTAATTTGTTGAGGTTTGCCCCTAACTGCAAAAGCAGCAATACAATGATTAATTACATGTTCTGCACTTTCTCCCATTTGTGTTGTTGCAAAATTGAAATGAGAATAAGTATCAACATTAACATGAACATATTTAGACTGTCCAAATTCAGGAATATGGGTCACGTCCACTTGCCAAATTTGATTAAGTTTAAGACCCCAAGGATTAATTCCTGTAGGTAAAACAGAAACATATATAAGGCATTGGGGGCAAGATTTTATACTTTGTGGTGCTTGTTCCCTTGTGATTTTGAATTCCTTACAAAGGGAAGCTGAATTTTGATGAGGAAGGACATGTGCTTGACAAGCCTCATCCCAAGGATTTAAAGAAAGAGCAGCTAATACAAACAAATCAACAGAAGCATTTCCTTTTGTTAGAGCACCAGGCAGATTAGTATGTGCTTGCAAATGACTTCATAAACCAAGGTGAATAAATTTCACTTTCCCCAAGCCTTGCACAACTTACTACATACTCTCAAGTTAAATTTTTACTATCTCCTTGAGTGTTCTGGCACAACTGAACATTTTCACTTTAGTACAAAACTACTCTCTTTTTCCTTTGTTAAAAAACTTTCCACCAACCAGCCAAGACAAATAAAGTTCACTTTCCACAAGCATTCTTCCAAACTTGCTCTTTACTTTCTCTATCATGCTTCTCCAAAACCCTTTACCAGCTCCTCAGAATCCCTAGCTTCCTGTGCCTTTCAATTCACATGGATGTTTCCTCTGACATCAAAAGCACAAGACAAACAAAAGCAGGTAGTTTCAACATAGGACAAATATTTATATAGATTCCTTGTCAAGCTTTTAAAAAATTCATTTGTACTTTTAAAGCTTAACATCATTATCACATAATGAAAATAACTAAAGGAATTGTTTCAAAATATCCAGAGTCCCTTACAAAGGATGCCAAAGTTGCAGGATGCTGCGCGACCAAGTCAGTGGAACTAAATCTAAAGATAAAAAGGACAAGAACCTCGAGTCACAGGGCAAGAAAATAGCTCTCTGAGAAGAAACCCTTGCTGCTGGTCTGTCCGCAGGTCCTGCGCTGTCCCTGAGTTGCAGGGAGACTGGTGCTTTATTCAGGTTTCCACACCTTGTTGAGGGCTTCTTCCAGCTTCTATCTGTAAGCCGCATAGCACTTCCTAAGCTGTTTTCCTACCCTTTTCCACGTTTGAGTATTTACAGTCCTTTCTTCAGAAAACCAACGACAGGTTTTATGTACAAAATCTAAAAACTCTAAAAGCTGATGCCTTTTTACATTGCTGCCTTTAGCTTGTAGCATACACTTTAACATATCTACATACAGCTCTCTTTCCTTAGTTCTGACTCTCCCATGTTTTTTTAAATTAATTTTTATTGTTAGACTTATTGGGGTGACATCTGTTAGCAAGGATTACATAGGTTTCAGGCATACAATTCTACAGTGCATTGTCAACTTGTTGTATAATAAGTTCACTACATAATGTGACTTCTCTTTCCATCACCTTATATTTAGCTTCCCTCCCTCCTCTCCCACCCCCTCCCCTTTCTCCCCACCCTAACCCACTCGTCCCCAAATAAACATTAAACTATTGATTGTGTCCATGGGTTGTTTGTTCATTTCTTTTTTTCTTTGCTTTCAGTTTTATATTCCGCATATGAGTGAAGTCATACAGTTCTTTGTTTTTTCTGTCTGGCTTATTTCACTTAGCATGATGATCTCCAAGTCCATCCATTTTGTCTCCCATGTTTTACACTCAGCTCTTGTATTTCCCTCCCACTTAACGTAGTTACTAAAAGATGATGGCCTTTAAGACTTAAATTGCAATCGCCTCTCGGGAGCATTCCCTCATGGGAAGTTTTGAGTTCCTCCATACTCCGGTACCTGTTCGGGTGCCACTTTGCCGTGACTGCGGGGTTGAACAGGTGAACTGGAGGAGGAGTGATGGGGAATGAAGAAATAAACACACAGACACAGATATAGACAGAAAAGCTGGGACCAAGTGGTTCTCTGAGCTCTGATGGAGACACAGAGACCCTGCCTGTCATCAGCACATTTATTTTATAGGGAAAGAAAAAGAAAGATAAAAGGCAGTGGAGGTCAAATGTGTAAAGCCTGGAAAGTATATCGCAACTAAGAGATATATATTGTGTTTTCCTTCCAGCTTGTAACAGTCCCGGATGACTACTGTAAATCAACATCTTGCCAATTAACCTTAAAGAAAAACCTGTTCTCCTATTTTTTCTTGAGCATGTGAGCCATAAATTATATCTCGGTTTACTCCCAGAAACCAAGCAGTTTTTGCTCACCATGTCACATTACCTTTATTCCCACAAGTCAGAAACTACATCTCAAGTATAACACCTGTGCACCAAGCTCTGGGCTGCCTTACAAAACCCTTGAACTGTGAATTGCAAGCACAAGGAAGCCTATTTTTTAAAATTCATTTTTATTGTTAGACTTATTGGGGTGACATCTGTTAGCAAGGATTACATAGGTTTCAGGCTTATAGTTCTACAGTGCATTGTCAACTTGATGTACAATAAGTTCACCACCTAATGTGACTTCTCTTTCCATCACCTTATATTTAGCTTCCCCCCCTCCTGTCCCACCCCCTCCCCTTTCTCCCCTCCCTAACCCACTTGTCCCCAAATAAACATTAAACTATTGATTGTGTCCATGGGTTATTTGTTTGTTCATTTCTTTTTTTCTTTGCTTTCAGTTTTATATTCCGCATATGAGTGAAATCATGCAGTTCTTTGTAGGAACTGACTTCTGGCTAACACATTCCCCACAGCTGGTGAGTTTTAGGGTCTGCTGGGGGTTCCTGTTCTACTCACCTTAGCGGTCTTATGAGAGCAGGTTCTGGTTTTGCATAAGGTCTTTGTGCTGGCCAGAGTGGTTGTCTGCCTGGGGAATCTGTGCTGGTCAGTTTAGGGGTCTGCTGAGATTCTCCATTTGTGACACATTTGGAATCTGCCTGGAGACTGTCTTGGTTAGGTTGGGGTTCTGCTGCTGTCTTTCCTCTGGTCTCATATGTGCCTTAAAACTATGCTCTGTTCAGATTGGGAGTTTGCTGTGGCTGTCTGTGATAGCCAGGTTCTGCATCTGCTGGAGATCTTTGTGATGGTCAGTTTGGGGTTATGCCAAGAACCTCTATGCTGGTCATTTGGGACTTACGTCAGTGTTCTCTGTGCTACATAGAACAGACATGTGCTGCACATTTGTTGGCGTTTTCATGTTGGAGATCTGCTTGGGGTATCTGTGGGGGTCACTTTTGAGATTCACTTAGGTTTGTCTGCTGGTAAGTTTAATGGATTGCTGTGTACATTGCTTTTCAGGTTTGGTGTCTGTTTGGGGTCTGTTTCTTGGCCAGGTTACATGTCTACTGGGGTCCCAGTGCTTGTCATGTTGAGTTTTTGCCTGAGGTCTCTGTGTTGGTCAAGTATCAGGTTACTGAGGAGTGTCTGGTGAGGTCAGGTGAGCAGGCAAATGTGCTCTCTGTGCTGGGTATGTTGGGATTCTGCTCGGAGTCTTTGTGCTAGTCAGGTTGAGGTCTTTTGGGGTTTCTTTGCTGAAGTATTAGGGTGCCCTGCTGTGGTTTTTTGTGCTGAATAGGTTGGGGGTCCGTTGAGGGTCTTTGAGCTTTTCAATTTGGTGGACTTGCTGGGGTCTCTGTCATCATCAGGTTGGAGATCTAACTGGGAACCCTGTACTGTCAGTTTTCAGGTCTACCTGGTGATTTCTTGCTCGTTAATTTGAGGGTATGCTCATGATCTTAGTAACCAGTTAGGTTTGGGATATAACTAGTGTCACTGTTATGGTGAGGTTATAGATTTCCTGTGGTGTTTGCAGTAGTCATTTTGAGGTCTGCCTTGCGTATCTGTGCTTGTCATATTTTGACTCTGCCACGGGTGTCTGTACTGCTCAGGTTGGGTGTCTGCCTGAGTTCTCTGTGGCTGCTCATGTTGAGAGTCTGTCTTGGTTCTCTGTGCTGGAGTAGACATGGGTCTGCCAGGCATTTATGGGCTGGTCCTTTCAGGGTTCGTCAGGGTACACTGTGTTTGTTAGAATGAGGATGTGCTGCAGATATTTTTGACTGGTCAAGTTGGGGTTCTTCTTGAGGTATGTATTCTGGTCTGTTAAAAGATTTGCTGGGGTATCTCTGCTGAACTAGGTATATAGACTGCTGGACACTCTGCTTGTCAGATTGTGTCTGGTGTGGCTCTTCTTATGTCAGGTTCTGGGTCTGCAGGAATCCCTGTGCTTGTCACATTGTTTCTGCCTGAGTTCTCTGAGTTGGTCAAGATTGAGGTCGGTGGGTTCTCTCTGTTTTGGTCAGATTTCTCTCTGTGGGTCTGCTCATTTGGCTTGTTTTCTGCTTACAGTCTTTGCCCCTATTCATATTTGGAAATCTGTCTGGAATCGGACGTGGTCAGGTTTTGGGCCTGCTGATGTCTCTCTGCTGATTCTGTGTATTCCTGGGTTCTTTTTACTGTTCATGTTGGAGTTCTGCACAGGATAGGTGTCTGCTGGTGTGTTCTGTGATAATCAGGTTGGGGTCTTTACGAAGTCTCTATGCTGGGCACATGGGGGTTCTGTCAGGGTTCTGAGTGCTAGGTATGAAGATGATGTACTAAAGATGGTGTGCTGGATCATGTTGAGGGTCTGCTTTACATATCTGTGCTGGGCTGTTTGAAGATTTGCTGCAGTCGTTCTGGTGGTCAAGTTCATAGACTGTTTGGTAATGTGCTTGTCAGGTTGGTTGTGTGCTGGGGTTCTTCTCCCTGGTCAGGTTCCAAGTCTGGAGGGGTCCCTGGGTTTATCATGTTGAGTCTCTGCCTGAGTTTCCTGTGTTGGTCAAGTTAGAGTTCAGTGGGTGGTCACGGTTTTGGTTAAGTTGCAGTAGTCGAGGGTCTTTTTGCTGGGCAGGTTTCTATTTTCCTGGGGTTCTTCTTTCCAGTCCTATTGGGATTAACCTGGGGTCTGTCCTGGTCCAGTTCGTGGTCTACTAGAGTCTCTCCACTGGTTTCTTTCTTGTCTCCAGAGAAGTCAGTATTATGCCTTTCTTCTGGTGAGTTTAGGTGATTCCTAGGTCTCTTCGTGATGGTCAGTTTGGGGGTTTGCCAGGTGGCTTTATGCTGGTCATTTGAAGGTACTGTCAGCATGCTTTGTATTGATTATAATGACAAGGTGCATTGCCACCTCAGGATTTGGTTCTGTTTGAGGTACCTGTGCTTGTCTCTCAGGAGATTTGCTGGGGTCTCTCTTCTTATCAGGTTAGTGGACTGCTTGGTACTGTGCTTGTCAGGTTGGGTGTCTGCTGGGGTTTTGTTTTCTGGCCAGGTGGCAGGTCTGCATGGGTCCCTATGCTTAGCATGTTGTGTTTCTCCCTGAGGTCTTCTCTCTGGTCATATTTGAGGTCAGAGGGTTGTCTCTTCTCTGGTCAAGTTGGAATCAGTTGAGGGTCTCTGTGCTGTATATATTGTTGGTCTCGGGGTTTCTGTGCTCAAGAAGTTGAAGTCTTCTTAGAGTTTCTGTGCTGATTAGTTTGGGGTCCTGCTGTTCTTCTCTGTTCTGATCAGGCTGGAGATCTGCTGAGGGTCTGTGTGCTGGTGAGTTTGAGGTCCTCTTGGTGTTTCTGTGGTCGTGACTTTGGAAGTCAATCTGGGGTTTCTGGGCTAATCTGTTTGGGTGTCTGCTCAGGGTATTTCCACCCAGTCTTGTTGGGCGTTCACCTCCGGTGTCTTTGCTGGTCAGTTCTGTGGTCTCCCTGGGGTCTCTATTCTTGTCCTGTTAGGATTCTGTCTTGAAGCTCTGTGCTGGTAAGGTTTGATGTCTGCCCGAATTCTCTTTGGCTGCTCATGTTGAAAGAATGCCTTGGGTCTTTGTGCTGCTCTAATTATGGGTCTTTCAGGGGTTCGTGCACTGGTCATGTAAAGGTTCTTCTGCTTGTCTGTGTCTCCTATAGTGATAAGGTTTTTCGGGGGTCTCTGTCTTGGTCACGTTGGATGTGTGAATGAGTGTTTTTGCTGCTCAGGTTTGGGGTTTCTTGTTACTTTTCTGCTGAGATAAAGGTTCTCCTCATGATGTTTTTCTGGTCAGGTTAGAGCTCTAAAGAAGGGCACTGTGCTGGCCAGATTTGGGGTATGCCAAGGGTGTCTGTGATAGTCAGTTTAGGGTCACACTGTAATTCATGTGCCCAGTCATGTTAAGGGTATTTCAGGGGTCCCTTTGCTGCTCAGGTTGGAAGTCTGCCTGGGGTCACTGCTAAGAGGTTGGGAGTCTGCTGGAAGTCTCAGTGCTCATCACGTTGAGGGTCTGGTTGGATCTCTGTTGGTGTTTTTCAAAGAAGGGTACAGTACTGTGATGGTAACATTGGGGTTCATTAGAGGTCTCCTTGCTTTTCATGTTCCAATTCTGCTGGTCAGGTTACAGGAAAGCTCGGATTCTCTGTTGGCAGTCAGGTGTGGAGTGGCCAGGGATCTCTCTGCTAGTCACATTGTTGGTCATCTCGGGGTTTCTGGTTGTCAGATTAAGTATCTGCCTGGATACTTAGTGCCTGTCCCATTAGGGGGACCCTGGGGATATCTATTCTCAGTGACAATTTTGGGCGGACATTTTGATCTGTCTTGGTCAAATATGGTGTCTTCTTGGGTCTCTGTGTTGTTCTCAGCGCCATCTGCCTGGGGACTCTGACTTGGTCAGTTGCATGTCTGCTGGGGGTCTGTGTGCTGTTCAGGTTGGGAACCTGTCAGTTGTTCCTTTGCTGGTCCAATTGGGGTTCTGCTGTGGTTTCTGTGTTGATAAAGTTTTTGTGCCTGGGGTCTCATTGCTGGTCAGATTAGGGATCTGCCCATAATCTGTGTGGTAGGGATCAGCCTGGGATCTTTCTTCTTGGTCAGTGTTTAAGTCTGCCTGGCGTCTGTGTGCTGGTGTTGTTGGATGTCTTCCTAGGGTCTCTGTGCTGGGCTGGTTTAGGGTCTGCTGGGTAGTGTTGTGTTGGGTTTCTTCCTAGAGTCTTTAGGACATGTCAGTTTGGGTCTTTCAGGGGTCTCTGTGCTTGCCAGGTTGGGGGTCATTTGGGGTTCTTTTCTTCTAGTCTGGTTCCCGGTCTACAGGCATGCCTGTGCTTGTCATGTTGAGTTTCTGCCTGCAGTCTTTGGGTCAAATTTGAGGTCACAGAAGTGTCCCTCTTCTGGTCGTGTTGGGATCAGTCAGGGATCTTTGTGCTGGACAGGTTTCAGTTCTTCTGAGGGGTTTTTGCTGGTCAGATTTAGGTCTTCAGAGTTTTGCTATGCTGATTACACTTGGGTCATACTAAGGTACTCTGTTATGTCAAGTTGGGGTCCTTTTGGGTTCTTTGTGGTTGTGACATTCAAAGTTGGCCTGGGGTCTGTGTGATGGCCTGGTTATATGTCTGCCAGTGATTTCTGTGCTGGTCATGACAGAGGTCTTCTCTGTCTCTGTGTACCCAATAATAATAAGGGATTGTCTGGGTTTTCTGTGGTGGTCAGGTTAGAAGTCTGGTTTGATCTTCCTCCTGCTCAGGTTGGGGGACTTCTGGGTACCCATATATTGAGGTTGGGGTTCTCCTGCTTATTCTTTTCAGATCAGGTTCGAGGTCTATAGGAGGTCTCTGTGCTTGTCAGGTTTGAGATCAGCTGGGATGTCTGTGCTGGTCAGGTGGGGTCAGGGTCTGCCAGCTGTCTCTGTGATGGTCAGGGTAGGGACAATGCTAGGATTTGTGTGCCCAGTAATGTTAAGGGTATTCCAAGGGTCTCTGTGCTCCTCAGTTTGGAGGTCTGCCTGTGGTGTCTACTGCACAGGTTGAAGGTCTGCTGTAATCCTCTGTGCTGGTCTGGTGAAGGTCTGGTTTGTTCTCTGCTGGGGTTGTTTTTGAAATAGTGGGGTGCTGTGCTGGTCAAGTTGGGGTCAGCAGGTGTATTTGTTTTTTATGTTCCAAGTCTGCTGGATCTCTGAGATAATGAGGTTGAATGTCTGCCTTGATCTTTATGTTGGTCAGGATAATGAGAAGCTAGGAGTCTGTGTTTCCCTACAGGTGTTAATCGACCTAGGGTCTCTGGCTGGTCATGTTGGAGGTCATCTCAGGGTCTCTGTTTGTCAGATTGAGTGTCTCTGGAGGCATTAGTGTTGGTCAGGTTAGGGGTCTTCTGTGGATCTCTGTGCTCAGTGTGGTTTGGAGGTTGCTTTCGGTTCCTGTCCTGGTCATGTTTATGGTGTTTTTGGCCTCTTTGCTGGTCTTGTTATGGGTATACTAGGGGTTTATGTGCTGGTTATTTTAAGGGTGTTCTGAGTGTCTGTGTGCCCAGTACTGGAGCACTAGTTTGATATTCCTGCTGCTCAGTTTAGGGGACTTCTGGGTATTCTTATGGTGAGGGCGGGATTCTACTGTTGATTTCTTGGTGGTCAGATTAGAGGTCTACTCCCGGTCTCTGTACTCTTCAGGTTGGTGGTCTGCATGGGGTCTTTGCGCTGGCTTATTTCAAAATCTGCTAGTGTCTTTGTGGTCCTCAGACATAGAGTGTGTCTTGGGTGTGTACGCTGGACATGTTGACATTATGCCTGGGGATTCTGTGCTGGTAATGTTGAAGTATATTTTGATTTGTCTGCTGGTCATGTTAGGAGACTGATGTAGTGCTGTGCCTATCAGCTTGGTGGTCTGCTGGGGGTCTCCTTGCTTGTCACATTCCATGTCTGCTGGGATCTCTCTGGCATGTCAGTTCTGGTCATGTTAGAGAGTTGCTAGGATCTCTGTGCTCATCACATTTTGGGTCTTCCATGGATCTCTGTGCTGTGAAGTTTTAGGATCTGCTTAGAATTTCTATGGTATTCGCCTTAGGGTGTTCTTGGGTTCTCTAGGCTGGTCAGGTGGGAGGTGTACAAAAGGTTTCTGTGCTTGTCAGATTGGCTGTCTGCCCAGTGTGTCTGGACTGGCCTTGGATTTGGTCTGCTCTGAATAATTGTGTTGGTAAGGTTAGCGGTCCTCCTGATGTCTCTATGACATGTCAATGTGTGTCTTTCAGAAATGTCTCTGCTTTTCAGGTTTGAGGTCTAAATGGGATCTTTGTTCCCAGTAAGGTTGAGAGTCTCTCTGTGGTGCCTGTGCTGGTATACTTGGAAATATGCTCGTGTCTTTGTACTGGTCACAGTTAGTGTCTGCCTTGGGTCTCTTTGCTGGTCATGTAGAAGGTAGGAGTGAGGACACTGCTTGTCAAGTTGGAGTCAGATTTGATATCTTTGCTGGTCAGGAATGGGCTCTGATAGGGCACTGTGCCTGTCAAGTTGGGGGTATGCTATGGGTCTCTTGGCTGGTCAGGTTTCTGGTCTGCTCTGGTTTCCATTCTTGTCATGTTGAGTGTCTGCATAAGGTCTCTGTTCTCATCAGGTTGGAGGTTGCCTGGGTGTCTCAGTGCTGGTCAGGTTTTGAGTCTGTTGGTGGTTGATGTGCCAGTGAGATTTGGGGTCTCCTGGGGTTTCTGTGCTATTCACCTTACCGGTCTTTTGAGGGTCCCTATGTTGGTCAGGTTGTAGTTTTCTATAAAGTCTTTGTGCTGCCCAGATTGGTTGTCTGGCTGAGCAATCTGTGCTTGTCAGGAAAGGGGTCTGCTGAAGTTTTCCATTGCCTGTAACATTTGAAATCTGCCAGGCGACTGTCCTGGTCTGGTTTGGAGACTGCTGGTGTCTTTATGTTTGTCTCATTTGTACCTCGGGTCTCTGTTTTGGTCACCTTAGATGTCTGCCTTGCGAGCTCTATTCTGATCAGGTTTTGGTTCTGTTTGGGATTTCTGGGATGGTCAGATTTGTGGTCTGCTGGGGCTCTGTGTTATGTTCATATTTTGCATCTTCCAGGACTCTCTATTTAGGTCATTTGGGGGTTCTGTCAGGGTTCTCTGTGGTTCTTATGATGGGGAGGTCCTGGAGATCTTTATGCCTGGTCAAGTTGAGAAAGTTCTTGGGATATCAGTGCTGCTTTGTTTAAAGATTTCCTAGGCTCCCTCTGCTGGTCTGTTTAATGGACTGCTGTGTACCACACTCATCAGGTTGCATGTCTGTTGAGTGTTCCTTTCTTGATAATGTTCCAGCTCTGCCAGTGTCTTTTACTTTACATGCTGAATTTCTGCCAGAGATTTCTGTATTGTTCAAGTTTGAGGTTGGTGGTAGACTCTCTGCTGTGGTCTTTTCAGAGTAAGTCCCGGTTCTGTTCTAGGAAGGTTGTCGTTCAGCTGGGAGTCTCTTTGAGCAGTCACATTTGGAATCTACCTTGGTTTGTGCCTGGTCATTGTTGGGGTGTGATGGAGAATTTGTGCTGGTCAGGTTGGAGATCTGCAGGAGGCCTCTGTACTAGTCAGGTTGAAGGTCTGCCTAGGGACTCCTTGGAGGTCAGGTTGGGGGTTTGCCAAAAGTATCTATTTGCAGTCACATTCAGAATCTGCCTGGAGACTGTATTGGTTAGATTGGGGTTTTGCTGCTCTCTTTCTTCTGGTCTCATGTGTGCCTGAAAGCTCTGCTCTGTTCATATTGGGAGTTTGCTGTTGCTGTCTGTGATAGCCAGGTTCTGTATCTGCTGGGGATCTTTGAGATGGTCAGCTTAGGGTTATGCCAAGAACATCTATGCTGGTCATTTGAGGTTTTGTCAGCATTCTGCGCTAGAACGGACATGTGCTGCAGACTTTTTTGCCTTTTCACGTGGAAGGTCTGCTTGGGGTATCTGTGCTGGTCTCTTTGGAGAATCAATTAGTTCTGACTGCTGGTCATTTTAATGGATTGCTGGGTACAGTGCTTTTCAGGTTTGGTGTCTGCTTGGGGCCTGTTTCCTGGCCAAGGTATGTGTCTACTGGTGTTCCTGTGCTTGTCATGTTGAGTTTATGCCTGAGTGTCTGTTGAGGTCAGCTAAGCATGCACAGGGTGCTCTCTGTGCTGGGCATATTGGGATTCTGTTCACAGTCTTTGTGCTGGTCAGGTTGAGGACTTTTGGGGTTTCTTTGCTGAAGTATTAGGGAGTCCTTCTGTGGTTCTTTGTCCTGCTCAGGTTGGGGGTCCTTTGGGGGTCTTTGTGCTTTTCCATTTGGTGGATTTCCTGAGGTCTCTGTTTCCGTCAGGTTGAAGTTCTAGCTGGGAACTCTGTACTGATCTACCTGATGGTCTACCTGATGATTTCTTGCTGGTTAATTTGAGAGTATGCTCATGGATTTTGTAACCAGTTAGGTGTGGGTTGTAACTTGGGTCTCTCTTCTGGTGAGGTTATAGGTTTCCTGGGTATTTACACTAGTCATTTTTATAGGTCTGCCTCAGGTATCTGTGCTTGTCATATTTTGGGTCTGCCTTGGGTGACTGTGCTGCTCAGGTTGGGTGTGTTCCTGAGTTCTCTGTAATGGCTTTTGATACTATTCAATTTTAAGGATGATGGAGTCTCCATGGCCGGTATGGAGAAGGATTAGGGCAAGCTCTTGCTGGGTACACAATTTCCCACCACTGTGAGCCTCCTTATTGGCTAATAGCTGAGGTCTCCAGCAACCAAAAGTCCTCTGAATGTGCAGTTTGATCTAGGGGTTAAAAAATCTTGAGATTCACTTATAGACACCAGTGCTTTCCTGTGAGGCAGGTCCTCACCATTCCTCCAGAGAATGAAAGGGAGCCCACAGGCAAGACAGAAAACTGACAACACCCTGAGAAGCTGACATCTAAGGTGGGAAAATTGTGGCCTGGCAACCATGGCCTGCTTCACTCTGATTGAACCCTGTAACCTTAGAAGCTAGATCAAGGTTGAAGACAAGATGGCGACTGGAGAGGAAGTTCCTAAAGCCTCTCCCAGAAAACACAATTGAAAGGCTGTCCAGGAGCCAAGAAAGAGGACCCTGAGTGACAAACCGGCTGTTGAGAAATCCACAAATCGCAAGTAAACACCTGAAGGCTGGCGAGAAGGGGGCGAGTCGGGGAGAGGAAAGGGAGCAGAGACGGATCATGCGGGATCGGGATGCGATCCCTGCTGACTATTCGTAGATGCGCAGTTTGGTGGAGGGGAGAGAGACTGGAAAGCTGGGGACAGAAGGAGTTTGGGAACCAGCCTCTGGAACTTTTGAGTGGTAGAAGGGCTGAGCGAGGACTCTGAACCACAAAGATAACACCCCAGCTCTAAGCCCCCTGGAGACCTACACAGGGCTGCAGTTCCTGTTCCCAGCCTGCTGCAAAGGCAACCCTACTGTCTCAGGCCAGGCCAACAACTTTGGACTTATGGAACGGGCACTTCCTCGTGCACCCCAGAGTTCTGAAAGCAGTGTGAGCCTTTAGACAACCAGGTACTGAATCAGGGCTGGGAAGAAAGACTGATTTGATTTGCTAGCATTCACCCAAGCTAGCAAAAATAGCTTCCCCAGCAAAGGGCAGAAGGCAGAGCCACCTTTGGAAAGCATTTTATTGGCCTTTCCCCAGGATATATGCACATAGCGTCCAAATGCAGTAGGAGATCAGAAACAAGAAACAAACAGCCCCCTGTCCCCCAAAACTTGACCCCCAGTGCCACCTTGTGTCGGCACTACATCAAGGGCACTGAACATAAAGCCCTCATGTCAAAGAGGAAGAACCCAGTGGACAGGATGAATTCCTTAAAAACTAAAACTCCTCAGAAAGAACATGAAATTTACTCAAAAGATACCCTGTTACAACTGGAAGGGTTTCATTTAACTGATGGAGAATTTAAAGCAGCCATTCTAAAGGTTGTGAGAGAAATGAAAACCTATTGGCAGAACACCATAGCTGAGATAAATAATACAAAAAAATATATAAACGACATAAAAAAGGAACTCTGTGAACAAAAAGAACAATTTAACAAAGAAATTCAAAAAATAAGAAAGATTGAGACAGAAAAACGAGATATAAATAATACCATAAAAGAAATGAGAAATGAAATAACTGCCATAGGAAACAGGACCAACCAGATGGAGGAAAGAATTAGTGATACTGAAGACCAGAACATAGAAAGAGCTCAGAAAGAGGAAGAGAGTGAATATAGAACCAAAAGGATTGAAAGAACTCTGCAAGAAATATCTGACTCTATGAGACAAAAAACATTAGGATAATAGGAATAGAAGAGGGGGCAGAGCAATCTACAGAGAGCATACTCAAACAAATCGTAGATGAGAACTTTCCAAACCTATGGAAAGATCTGGAACCCCAAGTTCAAGAAGAAAACACGTCCCCCAGATACCTGGATCCCAACAGATCTTCTCCAAGACACATGGTACTAAAGATGTCCAAAACTAAAGACAAAGAGACAATTCTCAAGGCAGCCTGAGAAAAATGAACTATAAACTTTAGAGGAAAACCCATCAGGCTGGCATCAGACTTCTCAGCAGAAACTCTACAAGTCAGGAGAGAGTGGAACCCAATATTCAAAAATTTAAAAGAGAGAAACTTCCAGCCAAGAATAAATTATCCAGCAAAATTACCTTTCAGATATGATGGTGGAATAAAGATCTTCTCAGACAAACAGAAGCTGAGGGAATTTGCCAGCATGAGGCCAGCACTCCAAGAAATACTGAAGGAGGCTCTTCAGTGTGAAATAAAACATCAGGAAAAATGGAACAAAGTTGGGGCACCAAGAAAGAAATAAAAACAAACAAACAAACAAACAAAAATAAAGAAAGAAATAAGTAATGGCCACAGGAAACACTCACATATCGATCATCACTCTAAATGTCAATGGACTGAACTCACCAATAAAAAGACACAGAGTAGCAGACTGGATTAAAAAACAGAATGCATGCTGTCCCCAAGAAACACACCTTAGCTGTAAGGACAAGCACAGACTCAGAGTGAAAGGATGGGATTCAATACACCAAGCAAATTGTAACCAGAGAAAAGCAGGAGTGGCCATACTGATATCTGATGAAATAAACTTCAAGTTAAAAAAGATAGTAAAAGACAAAAATGGTCATTACATAATTATAAAAGACACAATGCAACAACAAGAAGACTTGACATTAATCAACATATATGCTCCCAACCAGGATGCTCCAAAATATACAAAGAAACTACTAACAGACTTGAAAGGAGAAACTGATGAATACACAATCATAGTGGGGGACTTAAACACCCCGCTAACAGCCATGGACAGATCATCCAAACAGAAAATAAATAAGGAAATAACAGCTCTAAATGACACATTACAGCAATTGGACATCGTTGACATTTATAGGACACTTCATCCAGCAAAAAGAGACTACACCTTCTTTTCTAGTGTGCATGGAACATTCTCAAGAGTAGACCATATGTTGGGACACAAAAGTAGCCTCAGCAAATTCAAGAAGATCAAAATCATACCAAGTGTATTCTCAGAACACAAAGCTTTGAAATTGGAGATCAACTGTAAAAGGAAAGCAGAAAAAACCACATATACATGGAGATTAAACAACAGCTTATTAAAAAAGGACTTAATAAAATAACAAATAAAAGATGAGATTAAAAAATATATAGAAACTAATGACAATGAAAATACAACATATCAGAATTATTGGGACACAGCGAAAGCGTTAATAAGAGGGAAATTTATATCATTACAGGCCTATCTTAAGAAACAAGAAAAATCACAAGCAAACATCTTAGCATCCCATCTTAAAGAACTCGAAAAAGAAGAGCAGACAAAACCCAAAGTCAGCAGAAGGAAGGAAATAATAAAAATTAAAGCAGAGCTAAACCAATTAGAAAAGAGAAAGACAGTAGAAAAAATTAATATTATGAAGACCTTGATTTTTGAGAAAGTCAACAAAATTGACAAACCCCTTGCGAGACTAATCAAAGGACGAAACGAAAAGACATAAATATCCAAAATTAGAAATGAAAGGGGAGAAATTACCACTGATACCACAGAAATACAAAGGATTATAAGAAAATATTATGGAGGTCTTTATGCCATGAAATTTAACAATCTAGAAGAAATGGACAAGTTTCTAGAAACTTATAGCCTACCAAGACTGAAACAGGAAGAACTGGACAATCTAAATAGACCAATCAATAGCAATGAGATTGAAATGACTATACATAATCTCCCTAAAGGCAAAAGTCCTGGACCAGATGGTTTCACCAACGAGTTCTACCAAGCATTCAAAGAAGAATTAACTCCTATCCTCCTCAGGCTCTTCCAAAAAATTGAAGAGGAAACAATACTTCCTAACTCATTCTAGGAGGCCAACATTACTCTAATATGAGAGCCTGGCAAAGACAACACAAAAAAAGAAAACTATAGACCAATATCTCTGATGAACACAGATGCAAAAATCCTGAACAAAATATTAGCAAACAGAATAAAACAATGCATCAAAAAGTTCATACATCATGATCAGGTGGGATTCATCCCGGGTGCTCAATGATGGTTCAACATATGAAAGTAAATCAATGTGATACACCACATAAATAAAATCAAAGATAAAGACCATATGGTCATTTCAATTGATGGAGAAAAAGCTTTCGACAAGGTACAACATCCATTTATGATCAAAACACTAAATAAAATAGGTATAGAAGGAAAGTATCTCAACATAATAAAGTCCATGTATGAGAGACCCTCGGCTAACATCATCCTGAATGGGGAAAAGCTGAAACCTATTCCCCTAAAATCAAGAACAAGACAGAGATGCCCCCTGTCACCACTGTTATTTAATATAGTACTGGAAGTTCTAGCCACAGCAATAAGGCAAGAGAAAGGAATCAAGTTATCCAAATTGGGAAAGAAGAGTTCAAAGTGTCACTATTTGCGGATGACATGATCCTTTATATAAAAAATTCCAAAGATTCCACCAGGAAACTATTAGAAACAATTAAAAAATATAGAAAAGTTGCAGGATACAAAATCAATGTACAAAAATTAACAGCATTCTTTTATACAACCAACAAATCCACCGCAAAAGAAATGAGGGAGTCAATTCCTTTGGCTATCACAACAAAAAGAATGAAACACCTGGGAATTAACTTAACAAAGAACGTGACAGACTTATACACTGAGAACTATAAGACACTTTTGAAAGAAATTGAAACAGACTTTAAGAGGTGGAAAAATATCCCCTGTTCATGGATAGGAAGACTCAACATTGTTAAAATGGCCATTCTGCCCAAAGCAATCTACCGATTTAATGCAATACCCATCAAAATCCCACAATCATACTTTCGTGAAATAGATAAAAGAATTATTAGATTTATATGGAACCATAAAAGACCTCGAATTGCCAAAGCAATACTACATAAAAGAATAAGGGTGGTGGCATTACACTTGCTGAGTTCTATTTATATTACAAAGCATCAATAGTCAAAACAGCTTGGTACTGGCAGAAGAACAGAAATATAGACCAATGGAATAGAACTGAAAACCCAGAAATAAACCCACAAATATATGGAGAAATAACTTTTGATAAAGGAGCAAAAAACATACAATGGGGAAAAGACAGCCTCTTTAGTAGGTGGTTCTTGGAAAACTGGAAAAACATATGCAAAAGAATGAACCTGAGCTGTGAACTCTCTCCATATACACAAATTAATTCAGAATGGATTAAAGATCCTCATATAAGACCTGCAACAATAAACTGTATAGAAGAAGACATTGGTACTAAACTTATAGACCTAGGACTCAAGGAAGACTTCATGAACCTGTCTTCAAAGGCAAGGGAAGTAAAAGCAAAAATAAATGAATGGGACTATATCAAACTAAAAAGCTTCTTCACAGCAAAAGAAACCATCAACAATACAAAGAGACAGCCAACTGAATGGGAGAAAATATTTGGAAATAACGCATCAGATAAGGGTCTAATATCTAAAATATATAAAGTACTAATAAGACTTAACAACATAAAAACAAACAACCCAATTGAAAAGTGGGCGGAAGAACTAAACAGACACTTCTCCCATGAAGAAATACAAATGGCCAGCAGACATATGAAAAAATGCTCATCCTCATTAGCTATCAGGGAAATGCAAATCAAAACCACAATGAGATACCACCTCACACCTGTGAGAATGGCTATTATCAACAAGACAAGGAATAACAACTGCTGGAGAGGATGTGGAGAAAAAGGAACACTAGTACACTGCTGGTGGGAGTGCAAACTGGTACAACCACTGTGGAAGGCAATGTGGAAGTTCCTTCAGAAAATTGGGAATGGAGTTTCCATTTGACCCAGCAATCCCCCTTCTGGGGATCTACCCAAAAGACTTGAAAACCTTTGTCTGCAAAGACTTATGTACCCCAATGTTCATTGCAGCGCTGTTCACAGTGGCCAAAACATGGAAACAACCAAAGTGCCCTGTGACATATGACTGGATCACGAAGCTGTGGTACATATACACAATGGAATATTACTCAGCTGTAAGAAAAGATGAAATATTGCCATTTCCGACAAAATGGATGGACCTGGAGATCATCATGCTAAGTGAAATAAGCTAGACAGAAAAAACAAAGAACTGCAGGATTTCACTCATATGCGGTATATAAAACTGAAGGCAAAGAAAAAAAGAAATGAACAAATAACCTATGGACACAATGAATAGTTTAATGTTTATTTGGGGACGAGTGGGTCATTGAGGGGAGAAAGGGGAGGGCGTGGGGGAGGAGGGGGTCTAGCTAAATATTAGGTGATGGAAAGAGAAGTCACATTAGGTGGTCAACTTTTTAAACATCAAGTTGACAATGCACTGTAGAATTGTATGCCTGCAACTTATGTAATCCTTGCTAACAGATGTCACCACAATAAGTCTAACATTAAAAATGAATTTAAAAAAAGAATGTTCTATGAGCCTTTTTATAAAGCTAAGACCTAGATCAACCTCACAAAACCAGGTAATTATTTTTAATTCAGTGGCTCTGTGTAGCAGTTTTAAAATTCAATCATTCTTATATTATAAATCTCACTTTTTTTTAAATGAAAAAAATTGAAGAACACTCTTTAATAAAAGAAAGTTATATAATTATAAGATCTTCAATCTATTCTTCTGAAGGAGTGCTATAATTAAGAAAATTAGAGAACTAAATTTCTGAGATCCATGATAAATTAGGACTCAATAAAAATATAATATTTTTTAATTATAGAGAGGGGAATTAAAAGAATGATTCTGTTAATCATTTGCTTACTCATTTTTTCTGATTTTGTTGTCATAACTCTGTGAGGAACAACCTATTAGTCCCACTGTTATTAATGGATAAATCTGTATATTTATTATTAGTTTATCTATATTTATTAGAAAACAATAAAACCTAAAAATTTGATCATAAGAGTGGGAAAAGAAATGGCTTCATACCAGCAGTTCTTTTTCACACAAAGTAGTATCTCATGTATTTGAATAAGTTTGCTACACACTCTATGAGAGCTCTCTGGAAAAAATCCAGCCATAATTGCCTCTATTTTCCATATTACATGGCTGGATACTTTCCAGACAGCCCTTGCACATACAGAAATTATGATGTGACTTTGCTATGTCTTTCAATTTTTCTCTGTGCAAACTTGAAAACTAAAAGAACTGTTTTCCCTCCTCAATTACATCTTGTTTTACATAAATTGTTACAATAAATATATTTAATATGGTGCTATCAAAAAAAAAGAAAAGAAGCTAGATCAAGAGGTGTCTTTCTCCACATCCACTTCCATGATGTGAAGATGGTGTGTAAGATTCTTGCCCATGATCAGCCACCACCAGATGTCTGGTGTAGAAGATACCAGTCTCTGCCTGCTCTCCATTTTCAGTCTGTGGCTAGTAGGCTGTAAGTCTACCTGTGGTCTCTATGTTGGTCATGACCATTGTATGCTAGAAATCTGTATGTCCGGTCATGTGCAGATTGTGCAGGATATTCTCCAATTCCAAATTAAGTTAGAAAGGGCCTGAACCTAGGATCAGGGGGAGGGTTTTAATTTCTGTCAAGGGACGTTTGGAGAACAGATAGAGGCTGTCAGGTCCCACCTTACTGGGGCTCTGAAGGTGAACAACTCCAGGACGCATCCATGAGGCATCACAGATGATTCACATAGGTCTCTGCATATCCCTGCTATATGTAGTGTACTTGGGAACTCTGTTTTTTCTGTGAACTTGTGACTCGATAAAGTGGAACTACCCTGGTCTTCCCCAGTTGCCTGCCTCCTTTCTATGGTGTCGCACTGCTCCTTCATTCGCCTGGCACTAGCATGGAACCTGAGGTTGGATTCTTTACCACCAGCGGAAGGGGGATGTCTATAATACAAACCGCTCACTTCTTACCTTCTTCCTCTGTTTGAAAATTCTCTTTATGCTCTGGGAGATAGTGGCACAGCCATATTTCTCTTCTGGTCTTCTTGTAGATACCTCCATTACTAAAATATTGGCTGGAGACCCCCAGCAACCTCAAGAGCCTTGTACTCAAGAGCAGTGGATTGGAGCTACCCAGCTTCAAGCCTGGGGATCAGCTGAGCTGTGTGATGCCATTTCTTCTTTTTCTCAGGCTAATCTCATGTCCAGGTGTATCACAAAGGCTGTCTGGGGTGCACTCCTGGGCTCTCAGTATTTATGTATGTTATGGGGAGTGACTGGTCTGAGCTTGACAAGCTCTAAACAACTCAGGGTTCCTCTCATATGGCACCAAGCGCAGACCAGTAGTACAGAGGAAACATTGGCCATTCTCACTGCAGATCCAGTGATTCAGACCTGCATACTGCAGGCCTTATGGATAAACTGGGCACCCATGCTGGAAAGGGTTGAAATTTTCATATGGAGCCAGAAGATTCTGTCATTCACAGGTGTCAGGGCTACTCATCCCTGAGGCCAATGTAGTTTCTAGGGTCTGGTAAAAGGCAGGATTTGGCAAATCTCTTGCTGAGTAAACCATAACACACCATTGTGGGTACACTGGTCTGCCAATAGCTGAGGTTTCTTTCACCTCACGATCCTCAGGGACTGCAGGTTGATATAGGGGTTGGAAAGTGCTAAGATACACTTAGAGACCTCCCATGCTTTCCTGTGAGTCTAGGTTCCCAGTGTGACCACAGAGCTCATCAGAAGGCCAACAGAAACCACAGAAGACCAAACATATCCTGAGAAATTTACATCTCAGGTGGAAAGAATGTGGCCATCCACATTGTCTAGCTTTATTGTGTTTGAACCCAGAATTTTGACAGTTAGATTGAGAGGAGTCTTGGTCCACATCAAGTTCCATGGGGTGAAGTTGGGGTGTAAGTTTGTGCCAATTCTCTGCCAGTCCAGGTGTCATTGGAAGAAGCTGTAAGTCGCTCGCTCCTCTTTACCTTCATTCTGTGTGGTGTCCTGCAAGTTACTGGTGGTCTCTGTGTTTGTCATGTCAGCAATATGCCGAAAATTTCTGTCAGGTCATGTTGTGGATCTGCTGGATGTTCTGTCCAATTATAACTGAAGCTAGAAATAGCCTGAATGTAGAATCAAGGGAGGGGTTTACCTTCTGGCAAAAAACTTCTTGAGATCAGTTGAAAGCTGTCAGGTCTCCACTTAATGGGCCTCTGAAAGATGAGCCCCTCCAGAAAACCTCAAAGAGGATCAATGATGATTCATGAAGGTCTCTGCTTACCCTCCTAAATGTTGTGTACTTGGGAACTCTTTTATTTATGTGAAATTGGGACTGAATTGTGTGGATCTACCCTATTCCTGCCCCCAGTTGCCTCCTTCCTGACTGTGGCCTCCCACTGTTCCTTGGTTTCCTGTGCATTGGCCTGCAGATCAAGTTTGGATTCTGTAACACCAGAGGGATGTGGGTATTTATAACAGAAACCACTAAATTTTAAACTGCTTCCTGTGTTTGAGAATTTTCTGTATACAATGGGAGGTTGTGCCTGAATCATGGCCCTCTTTGAATTTGCTTGTGCAAACTGCCCACGAGGAAGGAAGGGCTGGAGACTACCAACAGCCTCAAGAGTCTGGTGGTCATGGGCAGGGGATTGGGGATATCTGGCTTTAGGTCTGCGGGTCAGCTGAGCTGTGCTGTCCTGGTCTCTTGCCTAGGGCTAAGCTCTAGTTTCGCTGCATCCCAAAGACTGGTTGAGGTACAATCTTTGCTCTCTCTTCTTATGTGTGTTGCGGGGACTCACTGTTGTGAGCTCGTGGTGCTCTGCACAACTCAGGGTGCCTCTCACATGCCACAAAACTGAGGCCAGCAGTACTAGACAAACACTGACCAGTCTCACTCCATATTCACTGCTACAGACACAGATACTCAAGGCCTTTTGGAAAACGGCACCTATGTTTGGAATGGTTGGAGTATTCATTTGTCCCCAGAGAATGCTGTCATTCACAGAGGTCAGGTTTACAAATCTCTGAGGTTAATGTAGTTTTCAAGCCCTGGTGAAAGGCAGGATTGGACCGAGTTCTTACTGTGTACAATAACCCGCCCATGAGAGACCCCTTTTTTGCTAATAGCTGAAGTATAAACCACCCCAGGTTTCTTATGGATGGCAGGTTTATCTAGAGTTTGCAAAGTTCTGACATACACCTAAAGCCATTCAAAATTCTCTGTGAGGCCAAGTTTCCACTGCACCCTCAGAGAATGTCAGGAGACCCACAGAAACTGCAGAGGACTGACCACATCCTGAGAAACTAACATCTAATGTGAAAAGAATGTGGACTGGTCACAGTGGCCAGCTTTATTCTGATAGAACCCTGAAACCTTGAAAGCTACATCAAGAGGTATCTTGGTTCATACCAAGGCCCATGGGGCACCACTGGAGTGTAAGTTGGTCCCAATGCTCTGCCACTCCCAGGTGTCATGTGTAGAAGCTGGCAGCCTCTGGCTGCTCTCCATTTTGGGCCTGTGGCTGTTGAGGTCTATGTCTAATTGTGGTCTCTTTGATGGTCATATCAGCAATATGCCACAAACCTCTATGTCCTTTCACTTTGGAGATGTACTAGATAATCTCTGTAATCTGAACTGAAGCTAGAAATGACCTGAACCTAGAATCAGAATGAGAGGCTTAATTTCTGCCAAAGGGCCTTGAGAGAGCAGATGGAGATTGTCAGTTCTCACCTTATTAGGCCTCTAAGTGTGAGACCCCCTCAGGAGGCATCCATGAGGCATCAATAATGTTCATACTTCTCCCTCCATAGGTTCCTAAAAGTGGTGTAATTGGGAACTCTGTTTCTCATGATGTGTGCTTGGGAATGAATGGAGTTGAGCTACCCAGTACCTGCCCCCCAGTTGCCTCCAACTTGATCCTGGCATCTCCCTAAAGTTTCATTCCTTGGGCACTAGCCTGGAGGCCAAGGCTAGATTCTGTAATACCCCAGAGAGGAAGGTATTTATAACAGAATATACTCATGTCCCACCTTCATTTCCTGTTCTTCAAATTATCTGGGAGTTGGTGTCAAGCCAATGCCTTCCTTCAGATCTCCTAGTTTAAACTCCTCATGAGGACAGAATGGCTGGAGTCATCCAAGAACATCAAGAGCCTAGTTGTCATGGACAGGGTATTGGGACTACTTGCCTTCTGGCTGGGAGGTCAGCTGAGCTGTGCTTTGTTGTAACCACTTGCCCTCAGTTAGGCTCTAGTCCAATTCTCTGCCACCCCCAGAGGCAGGCTGGGTGCACTCTTGGGTTCTTCATTCTTATATGTGTAGTGGAGAGTTGTAGACCTGATCTTACAGTGCTTTGCACAACTCAGGGACTTATCACATGCCACCAAACACAGCCCAGCAGTTCTGGGTGAACATTGTCCAGTCTCATTGCAAACCCACTGCTCTAGACTTGGATACTGCAGGTCTCCTGGAAAAAAAAAAGTCACATATGCTAGGAAGAATGGGAGATTTCATCTTGATTCAGAGGATACTGTCATTCATAGTGATCAGGGCTATTCATTTTTGAGGCTGATGTAGTTTCCAGTGCCTTATGGGAATTAGGACTAGGGCAAGCTCTAGCTGGGTATACCATAATCCACCCTTGTGGGACCCCCTTGTTTGCAAAAGCAGAGGTATCCAGCACCTCAAGGGCTTTAGGAATTTTAGGTTCATCTAGGAATTGGAAAGTCCTGAGATATACTTAGAGCCCCCCAAGGCTTCTCTGTGAGGCCAGGTCTCTACCGTGTCCTTAGTGAAGGTCAGGGGACTAATAGGTACAACAGAGGACTAATAACATCCTGAGAAGTTTAAATCTAAAGTGGGAAGAATGTAGCTAGGCCACACATGTCAGCTTTGTTCTGATTAAACCCTGTAACCTTGCCAGCTAGATTGATAATGGTGTTTATCCACACCAAATTTCATGGTGTGTATCTCAAGTGTAAGTTGGAGCCTATGGTCTGCCACCCTCAGGTGTCTGTTGTAGAAGCTGTCAGTATCTGACTGCTCTCATATACTGTCTGTGGCTGGTGTCCTATAGGTTTACATTTGGTCTCTATGTTGGTCATGTCAGCAATATGCTTGAAATCTCTATGTCTGATCATATTGAGTGTGTTCTGGGTGTTCTCTCCAATCCCAACTGAAACTAGATATAGCCTGAACCTAGGATCAGTGAAAGGGGTTTAATTTGTGCCAAGGGACCTTTAGAGAACAGAGGGATGCTCTCAGATTTTACCTTACTGGGGCTCTGAGGGTGAGGCTCATTCAGGAAGCATCCATGAGGCATCATTGAAAATTCAGACAGGTATCTGCATGCACTACTTAATGTGGTTTTCATGTGTGCTTGCAACTAAATGATGTGGAGCTACACTGTGCCTGCCTCCAGTTGCCTCCCTCCTGACAATTGCCACCCACTGGTCCATTGTTCCCTAAGCACTGGCCTGTAGACCAAGTTGGATTCTGTAACACCAGAGGATGATGTGTATTAATAAGAAAAGCCACTAAATTTTCAACTTCTTCCTCTCTTTTGGAATTTTCTTTTTTTAAATTTATTTTTATTGTCAGACTTATTGGGGTGACATCTGTTAGCAAGGATTACATAGGTTTCAGGCATACAATTTGACAGTGCGTTGTCAACTTATTGTATAATAAGATCACCACATAATGTTACTTTTCTTTTCATAACCTTATATTTAACTTCCCCTCCCTCCTCTCCTATTCCCTCCCATTTTCCCCTTCCCTTCTACATATTCTTGGAAGTGGTGCCAGAACAATGCCCCTCTTTGGGTTTGCTTGTACAAAATGCCCCTGAGGAAAATACAACTGGAGGCCCTAACAGCCTCCAGAGCTTGGTGGTTTTGGGCAGGGGATTGAGGCTGCCTGGCTTCAGGCCTGAAGATCCACTTAGCTGTGCTGTCATGGTTTCTTGCCTTGGGCTAATCTCCAGTTTTAAGGTATCCAGAAGGCTAGTTCAGGTACGCTCTTTGTTCTCAGTTCTTATATGTATGAAGGGGAGTCACTGGTGTGACCTTGCGGTGCTCTGTACAACTCAGGGCGTCTTTCACATGACACTAAACTAAGCCAAGTTGTACTGGGGAAGCATTGAACAGTCTCAACACAGATCCACTGCTGCAGAGCCAGGTACTGCCTGCCTACTGAAAAGCATGACACCCATGCTGGAAATGTACAGGTTTCTTCTGTACACAGAAAATTCTGTCATTCACAGGGGACAGGGTTACTCATCCATGAGACCAATGGAGTTTCCAGACCTGGAAAAGGGCAAGACTGGGCCAAGCTCTTGCTAGTATACAATTATTCACTCCTGTGGGACCTTTTGTTTGATAATAGCTGAGGCCTCCTGTACCTTAGGGTCCTCAAAGTCTGCTGGTTTAACTATGGGTTGGAAAGTCTTGAGGTACACCTAGAGCCCTCAATGCTTTCCTGTAAGGCCAGTTTCTACTGTACCTTCAGAGAACATCAGGGGATCCACATGGACCACAGTGGACTGAATACATCCTGAAAAGCTAACATCTAATGTGGAAAGTATGTTGCCAGGTCACAGTGACAAACTTTATTCTGATTCAAACCTGCAACCTTGAAAGCTAGACCTAGAGGCCTCTTGGTCAACACCAAGTTCCATGGAAGGCAATTGGTGTGTAAGTTGGCAACAATGGACTACCACTTCCAGGTGTCAAGGGTAGAAGAAGCCAGTCTGGGTATTCCACATTTTTGGTCTGTGGCTGGTGAGCTGTTGGTCTGTGTTGTCTGTGTTGTTCATATCAGCGTTATGCCAGAAACCTATATGTTCATTCACTTTGGAGATGTACAGGATGATCTTTTTATTTTTATTTTATTTATTTATTTATTTATTTTTATTTTTTTATTATTTTTTTTTTTTTTTTGCTTTTTGGTATGTGGGTAGCTCCCTGACTGGGAATCGAACCCAGGCTGCAGCACTGACAGTGCCAGCGACGAAGCCTTAAGCCACTACACCATCAGGGAACTCCCCAGGATGATCTTTTTAATTCAAACTGAAGTTAAAAAAGACCTGAACATAAGGTGATGGGAAACAATTTACCTTCTGGCAAGTGGCCTTTGGAGAAGAGATGAAGGCTGTCAGTTCTCACCTTACTGGGCCTCCGAATGTGATGCAGGAAGAATCAGAGAGGAATACTGATGATTCATACAGCTCTCTGCATAGCCACCAAAGTGTGGTGTATTTGGGAATTGTGTTTCTCATCATGTGCATTTGGGACTGGGTGCAGTGGAGCTACACTGTACCTGCCCCCATTGCCTCCCTCCTGACCATAGTATCTTTCTGGTTTTTCATTCCCTGGGCACTAGACTAAATAATAAGGCTAGATTCTGAAACACTGAAATGAGGTGGGTATTTATAATAGAAACTATTCATGTTCCACTTTCTTTTGGCTTTGACAATACTCTATAAGCTTTCAGCTATGGTGTCCGAGCCATGCCCCTCTTAGGGTGTGCTTGCACAAATGACAATAAGAAAATAATGGCGGAAAAACCCCAACAGCCTTAAGATTCTGATCGTCATGGGCAGAGGTTTGAGGCTGCCTGGCTTGGGGAATGGAGATCAGCTCAGCTGTACCATTTTGGTCTCTCACCTTGGGCTAAGCTCTGATTTAGTGCATCCCAAAAGCTGGCTGGAATGCACTCTTGAACTCTGAGATTTTATGTGTGTAGTTAGGCGTCACTGGCATGAGTTTGCCACACTCCGCACTACACAGGGTTCCTCTCAAATGGCACCAAACACAGACCAGCAATACTAGGGAAGCTTTGGCCAGTCTCTCTCCATATTCATTGCTGCAGAGCCAGAGACTTCAGTCCTCTTGGAAAACAGGACACCTATGATCAGATGTTTCATCTCTACCATTCACAGTGGTCAGGGCTACTAATCATTGAGGCTAATGTACTTCTAACACATGATGGATTGCAAGAGTAGGCCAAGCTCTTGCTAGGTACACCATAACCCAACCCTCGTGAGACTCCTTGTTTGATAATAGCTGAGGTCTCTAACATTTAGGGTCCTCAGAGAATGCAGGTTGATCTAGGGTTTGGAAAGTGCTGAGATATACCTAGAACCACCCAATGCTTTCCTGGGAGATCAGGTCCCTACTGTGTTCTCAGAGAACTTCAGGGGACCCACAGGGATGACAGAGGAATGACCACATTCTTAGAACCTAACATCTAATGTAAAAATGTTGCCATTTTCATCCTTATTGAACCCTGTAACCCTGGAAGCTCTATCGAGAGTTGTCTAGGTCCACACCAAGTTCCATGTGGTGAAGATGGTATGTAAGGTGGTGCCTGTGATCAGCCACCCTCAGGCGTTGGGTCATTGAAGTTTTCAGTCTCTGCCTGCTTCCAATTTTAAGTCTGTGGATAGTGTCCTGTAGGTCTACCTGTTGTCTCTCTGTTGATCATGTCAGGATTATGCCAAAGTCTTTATGTTGTTGTTGTGCTGGATGTTCTCCAATTCCAATTTAATTTAGAAATGGCCTGATCCTAGGATCAGGGAGTGCAGCTCAATTTCTACCAAGAGGCCTTTGGAAAGCAGGTTGAGGCTGTCAGGGCTCACCTTACACGGGTTCTGAGGCTGTGACCCCTCCAAATTGCAATCTGAGGCAACAATGATGGTTCAAAAAAGATGCTGCATATTCTCCTAAATGTTGTGTACCTGGGAATTCTGTTTCTTATGTGAACTTGCAAGTGGATCAGGTGGAACTACCCTGTGCCTTCCCTCAGTTACCTGCCTGCTGACCATGGCCTTTCACTTTTATTTCATTTCCTGAGAACTGGCCTAGAAACCAAAGCTGGATTTTGTAACACCAGTGGGAGGTGGTTGATTATAGTGGAGACCACTCATGTCCAAACTTCTCCTCTGTTTGAGAATTTTCTGTATGCTCTGTGTGGTAGCAGCAGAGTCATGCCCCTCTTTGGATCTGCTTGTAAAAGCCCTTATTACTAAAGAATGGCTGGAGACTCCCAACAACCTCAAGAACCTGGTGCTCATGGGCACTGGATTGGAGCTGCCCAGCTTAAGGTCTGAGATCACCTGAACTGTGCTGTGTCCCAGCCTGTTCCCCCTGGACTAAGCTCCACTTTAGGTGTGCCTCAAAGTCTGGTTGGGGTGCACTCTTGAGCTCTGAGTTTTTACGTGTGCCATGGGGAGCCACTAGCCTGAGCTTGTCGCACTCTGCAGTACTTAGAGTTCTTCTCACATGGCACCAAACACAGACCAGCAGTGCTTGGGGTAGCATTGGGCTGTGTCACTGCACATCCACTGCTGCAGAGCCAGATACATCAGGCTTCCTGGAATACAGGGCAAGGTTTCATCTTCATCAAGAGCATACTGTCATTCACAAGAGTCAGGGCTACTCATCCCTGAGGCTGATGTATTTTGCAGGACCTGATGAGGGCAAGACTGGACCAAACTCTTTCTGTAAACAGCACAACCCACTTCTCTTGGCACTCTTATCTGCTAATAGCTTAGGTCTCCAGTATCGCATGGTCCTCAGTAACTGCATGTTGATCTAGGCAATGGAAATTCCTGAGATACAAATCCCCAGTGCATTCCTGTGAAGCCAGGCCCTCACCATGCCCTCAGAGACTGTCAGGTGTCCCATAGGCATTATATAGAACTGACTACATCCTGAGAAACTGAAGTCTAAGGTGATAAATATGTGGTCAGGCCACTGGGACCAGCTCCATGCTGATTGAACCCTGTAACTTTTGAAGCTAGATCGAGAGTTGTCTTGGTCCACACCAAGTTTCATGGGGTGCAGTAGACATGTGTATTGTTTTCCATAGCCTGGCACTCCCACGTATCAAGGGTAGAAGCTGCCAGTCTCTGACTGCTCCCCATTTTCGATCTGTGGCTGGTGGGCAGTAAGACTAACTGTGGTCTATTTGTTGGTCATATCAGGGGTAAGCCTGAAACCTTTATATCCATTCCCTTTTGGGGTGTACTGGTCCCCACTGAATGTAGAAATGGCCTTATCTAAGGATCAGTGGGAGGAGTTATCCTTTCAGAAAGAGGTCTTTGGAGAACAGACAGAGGCTGTCAGTTTACAACTAACTGGGCTTCTGAGTGGAGGTCCCTCCAGGAGACATCCATGAAGCATTACTGATAATTAATACAGCTCTCTGAATAGTCTCCTAAATGTAGTGTAATTAGTGACTTTGTTTCTCACAATGTACTCTTGAGACTGGATGGAGTGGCGCTACCCTGTGACTGCTCACATTTGCCTTCCTCTTGACCAAGACATCTTCCTAGTCTTTCATTCCCTGACCACTAGCCTAAAGCCCAAGTCTGGATTCTGTAACAGCAGCAAAAGGAAGTTATGTATAATAGAAACCGCTCATGTCCCACCTTCTTCCTCTGTTCGAAAATTCTTCAAATTCTCTAAGATGTCCTGCCAGATATGTTCTCCTCTTTGAGTCTGTTTGAATAATCCCACTATGAATAAATGTGGCTGGATACCCTCAAGAGTCCCAAGAGCCTGTTGGTAATGGACAAGAGATGGGGAATGTCTGGCTCCACTCCTGGAGATGAACTGAGTTGTGCTGTGCAGTGACTCCTTGACTCTAGACTTAACTCTGGTCCTGCTGTATCCCAGAGTCTAAGTTAGGTGCATTCTTGTGAGTACTTTCCTGTGTTTTGGGGAGTTACTCTTCTGAGCTTGGTGGGCTCTGCACAAGTCAATATGCCTCTTACATACCACCAAACAGCCCTGCAGAATTATGGGAGCATTGGCCAGCCTTACTGCCAACCCACTGCTACAAATCTAGGCATTGCAGGCCTCCTGACAAAGAAGGTACACATGCTGAGAAGTGTTGGCATTTCACCTAGACCCAGTGGATACTGTCATTCACAGGCGTCAGGGCTACTTATCTCTGAGGCTAATGTGGTTTCCAGGGCCAGGTGGGGGGAAGTGCTGGGCCATGCTTTTGTTGGGTCCACCATAACCACCTACCATGGCCCTATTTGACTACTAATAGCTGATGTCTCCAATGCCACACGGGGTTCAGAGACTACAGGTTTATCAAGAAAATGGAAAGTTTTGAGATATACTTAGAGCCTTCCATTGAATCTCGATGTGGCCAGGTCACCAATGTGCCCTCCAATCACCTAAGAGGCACCTAAGACCCACAGAGGACTAACCACATACTGATAAGTTCACTCTAGGCTAGGGAGAATGTGGCCAGTCAACAGTGGGCAGCTTCATTCTGATTGAATTCCAGGGTCTTGAGGATGAGATTGAGAGGTGTCTTCATCCACAGCAAGTTACATAGGGTAATGTTGGGGTGTCAATTCTCAAATTTTAGGCATGCAGGCTTCCCAGAGCATTGGCACAGAAAGTGGAACTAAAGTCCTTGTAACTGGGTGGTTTAGTAATAGTCACAAATTACAATAATCAAAGTAAAAGTTGAAACTGAGTGGTGAAGTACTAGTGGAAATGAAGTCTAGGGGTGCTCCTTTTCCTGTCCCATATCAGAGCTACCACAGTGAGTGGCAGTGGGAAATCTGAAGCCACACCGATGCATTCATAGATGTGGAAATGAAACACCTGAAATGACATGGAGTGACATCACTGAGTGGCAGTGAAAAATTTGGGACAACATAGGGCCACACTAAAGGAACAGCTGCAAACATCTGGAATGACACAAAGCAGCCTCTCAGTGAGTGAATGTGGGACACTTAATGTGAGCAGGAGCCACACATGTCAATGATAGTAGGACACCTAAGATAATATGAAGCCATGTGAGGGAGCAACTGTTGGACACCTCGGAAGAAACAAAGAGATTCTAATAACTTTCACTGGGACACCTGTGACCATGTAAAGCCATCATTGTAAGCACCAGATGGATGCATTTCATGTAACAAATGCACTTTAGTCAACATCAATGAAACACCTGACATGACACAAAGCCATTTCACGAGGGGCAGTGAGAAACCTGGAATGATGGGGTGCCACCCTGATGAGAAATAGTGGGATGCAGAAGGAGAGGAAGAACCACTCAAGTGAGCAGCAATGAAACACGTGAAATGATGTAAATTCACCCAAGATAAGAGCCTTATGGCTTTAAGAACCACATGGAGCCCCCTAAGTGAGAGGCAGTGGGAAAACTCAGGTAATGCAACAACAACTCAATGAGCAGCAGGGGGATACATGAAAAGATGCAGAGTCACCACTCAGAGAAGCAATAGGACACTTCAGGCAATATGGAGCCACCAAATTGAGTAGCATTATAACACGTGGGGACATTATGCCCTACTTCAGTGAGAGGCATACATGCTGATTAAGAACCACGCTAGGGAGCAGTAGTGACATACATAGAACGGTGCATAGAAACTCCAGTATACTGAAGTGGGACTGCTGGGATGGTACAAATTCACTTTATTGAGCAGCAGCAGTATACTTTGATTGATCAGGTCCAGCCAAGTGATTGGAAATGATGAGATGAAACTGAGCCATGTGATTGAGCCACAGTGAGACACCTTAGAGGATGAAATTCATCTGGATAATGCATAGACACCTTGGTGAGCAGCAGGGAGACACCTGGAAGGATGCAGACCACCTCAGGGATTGGCAGTGGAACACCCAGAATGACACCATGCACCCCAGTCAGAAAAAGTAAATACATTAAATGACACAAAGTCATCCTTTTAAGCCACAGTAATAACCTGAAATAATGGGAAGCCCCCTGTGTGACAAGTAGTTAACCAAGTGAGACGATGCAGAGCCACCTCAATTACCCACATTTCTGCAACAGGTACAATGCAGAGCCACCCCAGTTAAAGACAGTTGGACATTCCAAACAAATCTGAGTCACACCAGTGGGTGGCAGTGAGCAATTTGATATTACATCAGGCAACTTCAACGTACTTCAATGGACACCTGCAATATTGCAGAGACACTCAGGTTGCAACAGTGAACACAAAGATTCACAGAAAACTGGTACATAAATCGCAGTGAAACATGTGGAAGGACACAGTGCCACTCTGGTGACATGAACTGGAACATGTAGAATGACTCAGATTCACCCGAATAAGGGAGGCACATAGGACCACACAAATCCACCCAAGGGAGTGTGCTTGAGACATGTGATACCACACAAAGCCATCAGAGGCAGTAAAACACCTCCAATAATGAGAAGCCAGTTCACTAGCTGCAGTGAAATATCTAGAATTAGGAGGAGCCACCAGAGTGAGCAGCAGTAGAACACTTGGAATGTAACCAAGCCACCGCAGTGAGATGCAGTAGAACACCTAAAAAAACTAGGAGCCACTCAATTAAATAATAATATGAAACATGAACCATGAGGAGACACCCCAGAGAGAGGCAGGGAAACACATGTGATGTTGCAGAGCCACTTGAGTAAGACACATAGGATGATACAGAGGTATCCCAGTAAACAGAAGTGGAATGACTAAGACTTCAAGAAGTCAGAACCCCGAGCAGCTAAGGAATGCCTTGAACAGTAAGAGATGCCTAAGTCAGTGGCAGCATTAAATGTCAGACAACACAGAAACATCCCAGTGAGTGACAGTAATTATAGAAAACCTGGCATGATGCAAGCTTATGGATGTTCAACTGAAGTACTGAACATAAGTCTGGTCTAATGATTTACAGAAAGTGTACCAATTATACATAGAGAAATCACTTGGGAAAAGGTGGAAAACAAAAAATGTTTGTAGAAGTGGAAGCGTGACAAAACACAGATTAAAAAAATTAGTAACAGCTGTTTTGTTGATTTCTTTATTTGAAAGAACGGCATTATTAACACATTATTCATCAGATGTGTTTGGTTTCTTTTATTATACAGATAGTACTGACAGCAAAGTTTCCAAGATTTTTCAAAGAGGATACATTTGATGAAAAACAATTGGAACTGTTTTATGTCACTCCAATTTTATTTATGAAAAGGACTTCATGCTTTAAAATTACACAGTAAAAGTGCTCATTAACTGAATGAAACTTCTCACTTTTATAAATCTTGCAGTAAACATGTGGCATAATTTTTGATTCACTGTTCCTAATAACCTGGTTGCAAATGTTTTCAATACAGATTTTGTTAAGCACTCTGCAAGCAATTAAGGAAAACCCCATGAACTGCTGGAATAAACTAAACTTCATGCACCAAAATAGTGTGTAGCCAACCTGCATTCCCTTGAGAGTTGAGGATTTCTATGGTACTACTTTTGCAAATTAAACATTCATAGTCAAAGTATTTTGTTGTAGTAGTACCCTGGGGTGTTTGTTATTCAGTGGCACTTAAATTATTCAAGAAAGGTGCTGACTGCTACTGCAGATATTTATATTAAAAAGTTGCATATGCTCTACATAACTTTTCAGTACATGAGTATCTGCAATAGCTGTCACCAATACCTTAAAATATTTAATTACCATTTAAAAAATAACATGGTTAAAACTAAAGACAGACAGTACTCTCACAGAAAGTGTTGATTACTCTAAGTTAAAAAAATTTACACAAGCAGATCATAATAAAATATTAAGCCATAAAGAAAGATTAAATGTTGGTGACTAGCTTTCTCGGTGCATGAAAATGACAGCTAATTTAAGCAAATCATGAGGTTTTTCTTACTTTGCAGAACACTCATGAAACACTCATTCAAAAAGGCTCAGAAAAGATTGCAAGCACACAGTAAGAACACAATGTATCAAAAACTATTGCGGAAAATTCCTGCAAAATTTTTCAAAAGTGGAATACAAAACTGAGTGAATAAACAAGTGTAGTGATTTTTCTCTCGATTTCTGAACTCATCTAGATAAATGGACGTACCTCAATGTCTTCTGTCAATAATGCACTAATTTGAAAATGACCTGAAACGACTGTGAATGTCTGCAGTCATTAACAGTTGAAAAATATAAGAAGCATCTCAGGTCAGTGATTGAATAACACACTTGTTCTTTCATGAAAGGCACACTTTGATATGTGGCTTTTACCTAACACTTGAAGCTCATTTGGCCTTGTACACATCTTTCTATGGTACCGACTGGTAACCAATGACTTCTTGAGAAGTATGTCACACATTCTCTATAGCATCACTGTAATGTTGGACCATAGTTGTATTCTGTAGGCAAGTTAAGTATCCATATAAAATGCAGTTTTCAGGGTACTTTTTCAATGACAAAAGAAGATACAGAGTGCTTTACATGAATGCAAGTCAAGCAAAGATGTAGGTTGATTGTGGTAGATGGAGTATAACAAAGTTCTGTTACCTTGTGGGTTTCTAACAGGCTTTCTTACTTTTACATTTCTGTATGTTGGTGGTTTTCTTCAGTGTCCTGTGAAATGTAAAAGGTTTACGTTATTCTCTGAGGGAATTGTAATTCTTCCTCAGTGTCTCTCAAGTCTGTTCTGGAATTTGAAGAACAGGACCAAGATACAAAACATTTCCAGGATATATCTATAAAACATTTTGCTCCTAGGCCATATACTGGAGAAAATTTCTCCACACAGTATGACTATAACAAGAATGCATCTATTACATTTTGGCCCTTTGGCTGGATAAAGTGTAGTATGTAGTCTAATCAGAGTACTTTTGTCAAATAGCATCTACTTGTGTAGAATGGTAAAAGCATCTTTCTTATGCACTGGTTTCTGAGAGGGCATGGTGTGAGTCATTCTTTCCCAAACAGTATTTCCAGCATATATAAGTAACGGTTTTTTTTTCACTAAAACATCACCTTATAAAGTAATTTAGGGCTCCAATCAATCCAAAAGTGTCTTACCTGAAAAGACCTAAAGCCACCTTATGCAGTGGCAGAGAGGTCCCTGGCATGATGCAGAACCACCCTAGTACAAAACAGTAAGATGTATCAAAGGATACCGAGACAACCCAGAAAATGTCAGTGAAATAATTAAGATAATGTCAAGCCCCCCAGTGAGCAGCAGTGAAATAACTGGGAGAGCACACAATTACTTGAGTGAATGGCAGTGAGAAAATTGGGATGATGCTGAAACACCCAGTGTGTAGAAATGGAAGTCAGAATGACAGGGAGCAATTCCCATAAGTGAAAGTGGAGTTGATGTCCAGCCACACCAGTACGCAGTGAAGCACAAGTAAGGATGGCTTGTACTCAGTGTATCTCAGGACTTTCCATTCCCTAGATCAACCTGCAGTCTCTGAACCCCCTGAGGCACTGGAGACTTCAGCTATTAGCATACAAATAGGACCACAGTGGGGGTTATGGTGTACCCAGCAAGAGCATAGTCTAGTACTTCCCCTCACCATGCCCTGAAAAGCATATTAGCCTCGGAGATAAGTAGCTCTGACGCCTGTGAATGACAACATCCACTTGGTTTTGATGAAATGCCAACACTTTTCAGCATGGGTACCTTGTTTCTCAGGAGGCAATGTGTCTAGAGTAAGACTGGCTGATGTTCCCATAATACTGCTGGGTTGTGTTTGGTGGCATGTAAGAGGCATATTGAGTTGTGCAGAGCTCACCAAGCTCAGGAGAGTTACTTCCCACCACACAGGAAAGTACTCACAAACAAAGAGTGCACCCCACTTAGCCCTGGGGATACACTAGTACCTGAGTTAAGGATAGTGTCAAGGTGACACTGAACAGCACCACTCAGTTCATGTCTAGAACTGAAGCCGGGCATCCCATTATCTTGCCCATGACCAGCAGGCTCTTGAGGCTGTTGAGGGACTGCAGCCACATTTCTTCATATTGGGGTTGTTCAAACAGATCCAAAAAAGGGAACAGGTCTGGCGCAATATTCTACAGAAATTAAAGAATTCTCAAATAGAGGTAGAAGATGAGATATGAATGGTTTCCATTATACATAGCTTCCTTTGGCTGGTGTTACAGAATCCAGACTTGAACCTTAGGCTGTTGCTCAGGGAATGAAGAACTAGGGAGATGCCTTGGTCAAAAGGGAGACAACTCTGAGCAGACACAGGGTAGTTCCATCCCATCCAGTGTCAAGCATACATTGTGAGAAACATTACCAATTTCTACACATTTAGGAGGCTATGCAGAAAGCTGTGTATCATGGATGTCTCCTGGAGGGACCTCCACTCAGAAGCACAGTAAGTTGAGAACTGACAGCCTCATTCGGTTCTCCAAATGCCCCTTTCCAAAAGAAAAAGCCCCACTCACTGGTCCTCAGTTAAGGCCATTTCTACTTTCAGTTGGAATTGGAGAGATAAACAAGTACACCCACTGTAGGGAGCACATGAGCCAGAAGCCAGGTCCTTTGAGTAAACAGGTTTTAGCAAGGCTACCTGTGTGCTTGGAGTCCACAGTTCAAGGGTTTTGCAAGGCAGCCCAGTGCTGGGTGCACAAGGACAATGCTCGGAGTGTGGTTTCTGACTTCTGGCAAAATATGACATTGTGAGCAAGGTTGTTTAGTCTCTGGAAAAGATTTGAGACATAACTTGTGGCCTTCCTGCCTTGAAGAGAGTAATAATAATATAATCAGTAATGCCTTAGCAACATGTACCAAAATATTGATTGAATACAGTTGTCTGTAACTATTTGTCCCAGTTAAGATGTCCTTTCCAGTCTTGCTTTGCTGATTTACCCTTATGATTTCACTTGTTTTGCCCACCCTATAAAATAAACTTGCTGCTGCCAGGTGCAGTCTCTGTGTCTCCATCAGAGCACAGAGAACCACCCGGTCCCAGCTTTTCTGTCTATGTCTGTGTCTGTGTGTTTTTTCTTCATTCCCCATCACCTCCCCTCCGGTTCACCTGTTCACTCGCGCAGGTCGCTGCAACCCCCAAAGTGAATGGACATAAAAGTTTCTGACTTACTGCTGTTATGATCAAGAAAGAGACCACAATTAGTCTTACAGCCCACCAGCCACAGACCCAAAATGGGGAGCAGCCAGAGACTGGCAGCTTCTACCTTTGACACCTTGGAGTCACAGGCTATAGGCAACATTGTACATGCCAACTGCACCCCATGGAATTTGGAGTGGACAAAGACACCTCTCGATCTAGCTTCAAAGTTTACACGGTTCAATCAGCATGAAGCTGGCCATGGTGGCCTGATCACATTCTTCCCACCTTAGACTTTGGCGTCTTAAGATGTTGTCAGCTCTTTGTGCTGTTTATGGGATACCTGATATTCTCTGAGGGCACGGTGAGAACCTGACTTTACAGAAAAGCACTGGGAGTTTGTATCTCAGGAATTTCCAATGCCTAGAACAACCTTCAGTTACTGAGTACCTTGTGATGCTACAGACCTCAGCTATTAGCAGATAAGAAGGCCCACAGAAGTGGGTTGTAATGTTGTTTACAGGAAAAGCTTGGTTCAGTTCTGCCCTCACCAGGCTCTGCGAACTATATTGGCCTCAGGGATGAGTAGCTCTGACTCCTATGAATGACAATATGCTCTTGTTGAAGATGATACTTTGCCCTGTTTTCCTGGAGTCCTGAGGTATCTTGCCCTGCAGCAGGGGATGAGCACTGAGATAGACCACTACTTCCCCCTCCCCCCCAGTACTGTTGGTCTGTGTTTGGTGCCATGTGAGAGGAACTCTGAGTAGTGCAGAGTGCAGAAATCTCAGGCCAGTGTCTACCCCGCACACATGTAAAAACTCAGAGCTCAAGAACACATCTGAGCCAGACATTGACCCACACCTGAATTGGAGCTTAGTCCAGGGGCAACAGACCATAACACAGCACAGCTCAACTGATCTCTAAGCCTTAAGCTCAGTAGCTCCAATTCACTGCTCATGTGCACCAGGTTCTTGAGATTGTTGGAGGTCTTCAGTAATGAGGGATTTCACAAGCATACCCAAAGAGCAGCATGGCATTGCCACCATAACACAGAGCATACAGAGAATTCTCAAACAAAAGAAGAAAATGGGACATGAGTGGTTTCCATTATAAACAATCACCTCCCTCTGATGTTACAAAATCCAGCCTCAGTCTCCAGGCCCTTTTCCAGGGAATGAAGGACAACGTGGAGGCCATGATCAGGAGGCCATGGTGCAGGAAGGCACATGGTATTTCCACCTGATCCAGTTGCAAGTGCACATAAAAAACAGAATTCCCAGGTACACCACATTTAGGAAGAATGCAGCATCTTGTTTGAGTTATCAGTGATGCCTCATGATTGCCTCCTAGAGGGGTCACATCCTAAGGGCCCCAGTAAGTTCAGCCCTGTCAGCCTCCATCTGCACTCCAAAGTCCTCTTGGCAGAAATTAAGCCGTGCTTTCTGATCCCAGGATCAGCCCATTTCTAACTTAAATTGGAATAGGAGAATATCCAGCACAACCACAACATAGACATTTTTTAAGTAATCCTGACATGATCAACACAGAGACCACAGGTAGACCTACAGGACACTATCCACAGACTTAAAATTGGGAGCGGGCAGAGACTGGCAACTTCTACACCCATCACCTGATGGTGGTTGATCAGGGGCTTCACCTTACACACCATCTTCACCTCATGAAACTTGGTGTGGACCTAGACAACTCTTGATCTAGGGTTACAAGGATCAACCAGGATTAAACTGGTCACATTCCCACAATAGATGTTTTCTTCTCAGGATGTAGTCATTCCTCTGTCATCCTTGTGGGTCCCCTGAAGTTCTCTGAAAACACAGTAGGGACCTGTCCTCCCGGGAAATCATTGGGTGGTTCTAGGTGTATCTCAGCATTTTCCAAATCCTAGATCAACCTGCATTCCCTGACGACCCTGGATGATGGAGACCTCAGCTATTAACAAACAAGGGGTCTCACAAGGGTGGGTTATGGTGGACCCAGTAAGAGCTTTTCCCAGTCTTGCATTTCACCATGCCTTAGAACTACATCAGCTTCAGGGATGAGTAGCCCTGACCCCTGTGAATGACAATATTCTCTTGGTAGAGATGAAACCTCAAACCCTTCCCATCATGGGTGCCCTGTATTCCAAGAGGACTGAAGTATCTGGCTCTGCAGTAGTGAATGTGCAGTGAGACTAGCCAATGCTTCTTCGGTATTGCTGGTCTCTGTGTGGTGCCATGTGAAAGGAATCCTGAGTAGGGCGGAGTGTGGCAAGATCACATCAGTGATTCCTAACCACACACATAAAATCTCAAAGCTCAAGAGTGGACCCTAGCCTGCTTTTGGTATACACCAATTCAGAGCTTCACCCAAGGTGAGAGACCAAGATGGCACGGTTGAACTGATCTCCATTCTTCAAATCAAGCATCCCCCAAACCCTGACCATGATGACCTGGGTCTTAAGGCAGTTAGGGTATTCCCACCATTATTTCCTTATTGTGGTTTCTACAAGCACATCCAAAGAGGGGCATGAATCTGATATCACTTACCAAAGTTTATATTCTCAAAGACAAAAAGTGGGACGTGAGTTGTTTCTATTATAAATACCCACCTCTTTCTGGTTTTACAGAATCTAGTTTACCATTTAGGCCAGTGCCCAAGGAATTAAAAAACCACAAGAAACCAAGGTCAGGAGGTAGGCAATGAGGGCAGGAGAAGGGAAGCTCCACTGCACCCAGTCCCAAATGCACATGATGAGAAACACAGTTCCCAAGTACACCACATTTCAGTGGCTATGCACAGAGGTGTATGAATCATCAGTATGCCTTTTTGATGTTTCCTGGAAGGACATCACACTTGGAGGCCTGGTGAGGTGAGAACTGACAGCCTTCATCTCTTCTCCAAAGGCCCCTTGCCTGAAGGTAAACTCCCCCTCACCACAGGTTCAAACCCTTTGGAATTTCAGTAAGAATGAAGGTTTCTGGCATAACACTGATATGACCAACAAAGAGAACACAGACCAACAGCTTACCAGCCACAGATGAAAAATGGAAAGCAACCGGAGTGGTATCTTCTACCTTTGACACCTGGGAGTGGCAGTCCATTGTCTCCAATGTACACACCAACTGCCTCCCATGGAAGATGGTGTTGAACAAGAGACCTCTCAGTCTAGCTCCCAAGGTTACAGGTTTCAATCAAAATAATGCTTGCCACTGTGACCTGTCAACATTCTTTCCACATCAGATGTTTTCTTCTCAGAATGTGGTCAGTCCACTGTGGTCCCTGTGGATTCCCTGATTTTCTCTGAGGGCACCATGGAACCTGGCCTCACAGAAAAGTATTGAGGGCTCTAGGTTATCTCAAGACTTTTCAACCCATAGATCAACCAGCAAACTTTGAGGACACTAAGGTGCTGGAGGCATCACTAATTACCAAGCAAAAGTCCCACAGAGGTAGGTAATTGTGTACCACCAAGAACTTGGCCCAGTATTGCCTTTCACCACACATGGAAACTCCATTTGTCTTAGGGATGTGTAGCCCTGTCCCTTGTGGATGACAGCACCCTCTCTGTGCAGATGATACCTTCAAACATTCCCAGCATGGGTGCCATGTTTTCCAGTAGGCAGGCAGTAACTGGCTCAGCAGCAGTGGCTCTGTGGTGAGACTGTTCAATGCTTCCCCAGTGCAGCTTGGCTTAGTTCAGTAGCATGTGAAAGACACCCTGAGTTGTGCAGAGCACCACAAGTTCACACCAGTGACTCCCTACCACACACATAAGAACTCAGAATGAAGAGTGTACCCAAACCAGCCTTTCAGACACCCCTAAAACAGAGCTTAGCCCAAGCCAAGAAACCATAAAAGCACAGCTAAGTGAATCTCCAGGCCGTTCACCAGACAGCTTCAACCCCCCTGCCCAAAACCACAGGCTCTAGAGGCTGTTGGGAGGCTCCAGTTTTATTTTGCTTAGGGGCATTTTGTACAAGCAAACCCAAAGAGGGGCATTGTTCTAGCACCACTTCCAAGAGTATACAGAAGGGGAAAGGATAAAGAAGGAGTGGGAGAAGGGAAGCTAAATATATGGTGATGGAAAGAGAAGTCACATTAGGTGGTGAACTTATTATACAACAAGTTGACAATGCACTGTCGTATTGTATGCCTGAATCTTATGTAATCCTTGCTAACAGATGTCACCCTGATAAGTATAACAGTAAAAATAACTTTAAAAAAGGAAATTCCAAAACAAGGGAAGAAGTTGGAAATTTAGTGGCTTCTCTTATTCATACACATCTTTCTCTGGTGTTACAGAATACAGCCTTGGTCTTCAGGCCAGTGCCTAGGGAACAAAGGAGCAGTGGGAGGCCATGGTCAGGAGGGAGGCAACTGGGGACAGGCACAGTGTAGCTCCACATCATTCATCTGCAAGCTCAAATGAGGAAGAGTGTTCCCAAGTACACCACATTAAGTAGCATGTGCAGATACCTGTCTGAATCATCAATGATGCTTCATGGATGACTCCTGACAGCTCCATCCTTACAGTCCCAGTAAGGTGAAACCAGAGAGACTTGATGTGTTCTCTAAAGTTCCCTTGGCATGAATTAAACCCCTTCCTTGATCCTAGGTTCAGGCTATGTGTAGCTTCAGTTGGGATTGACAAGAACATCCCGCACACCCTCATTGTGACCAGACATAGTGATTTCAAGCATATTGCTGACATGACCAACACAGAGACCAGATGTAGACCTATAGCCCACCAGCTGCAGACAAAATATGAGAGCAGCCAGAGAAGGGGAGATTTTACAACAGACACCGTGGTGTGGCAGACCATAGGGGCCCACTTACACTCAAAATACACCCCATGAAATTGGGTGTGGATTATACCATTCTCAATCTAGATGGCAAGCTTACAGGGTTCAATCAGAATGAAGCTGGCAAGTGTGGCCTAGCTACTTTCTTCCCAGTTTAATGTTAGCTTCTTAGGATGTGCTTAGTCCTCTGTGGTACCTTTTAATGTTCTAACCTGCACCTGAGACATGATGGAGACCTGGCCTCACAGAGAAGCTTTTGGGGGCTCTAAAGCATATCTCAGGAATTTCCAACCCCTAGATGAACCTACAGTTTCTGAAGTTTTTGAGATGCTGAATACCTCTGCTGTTAGAAATCAAGGGGCCCCATGAGGGTGGGTTATGGTATACCCAGCTAGATCTTTCTCTAGTCCTGATCCTCATCAGGCCCTGGAAACTACATCAGCCTCAAAAATGAATAGCCTTGATCCCTATGAATGCCTCAAAAATGAATAGCCTTGATCCCTATGAATGACAGTCTCCTCTGAACCAAGATGAAATCTCGCATTCTTCCCAGCATGTGTGACTTTTTTTCCAGGAGACATGCAGTATCCAGGTCTATAACAGTGGGTCTGCAATGACACTGGCCAATGCTCATCTAGAACTGCTGGGCTGTGTTTTCTTGCATGTGAGGAAATCCCTGAGTTGTGCCAAGTACCGCAAGCTCAGGCCTGTGATTCCCCACCACACACATAAGAATTAAGAACCCAAGTGTGCATCCAGCCTGCCTTAGGGATACAGCAGGACCAGAGACTAGCTGAGGGCAAGTGACCACAACAAAGCACAACTCAGCTGATCTCCAGGCCAGAAGGCAAGCACCCCCAATACCCTGCCCATGACCGCCAGGCTCTTGATATTCTTGGGTGACCCTGGCCATTCTGTCTTCATAGGGAGTTTATACTAGGAGACTTAAAGAAAGGTATGGCTTTGACACCACCTCCCAGGTAATATAGAGAATTCTCAAGAAGGGGATGAAGGTGGGGCATGAGCAGATTCTGTTATAAATACTTTGCTCTCTGTGGTGTTACAGAATCCAGTCTTGGGTTCCAGGTTAGGGCCCAAGGAATGAATGTCCAGGGAGATGCCATGGTCAAGAAGGAGGCAACTAGAATGCAGGTACTGGGTAGCTCAATTCCATCCAGTCCCAAGCACACATCATGAGAAACAGAGTTCCCAATTATACCACTTGTAGGAAGCTATGAAGAGAGAAGTATGAATCATCAGTGATACCTCATGGATACCTCCTGGAGGGAACTGACACTCAGAGGCCTCATAAGGTGAGAACTGTCAACCTCCATCTGCTCTTTCAAGTCCCTTTGGCAGAAATTAGACCCCTCTTAATCCCAGGTTCAGGTCATTTCTTGATTCATTTGGGATTAGATAGATCATCCAGTACATCTCCAAAGTGAACGGACATAGTGAATGGACATAGAGGTTTCTGGCATATGCTGATATGACCTTCACAGAGACCACAGTTAGACACAGAGCTGAACAGACACAGACCCAAAATGGAGAGCAGCCAGAGACTGGTGGCTTCTGCTCATGCCACCTGGCGGTGGAAGACCATAGGGATGAAATTACATGCCAATGGTACCCCATAGGCCTTGGTTCACACCAAGGCACCTCTCAATCTAGCTTTCAAGGTTGCAGGGTTCAATCAAAATAAAGCAGGCCACTGTGGCCGGGCCACATACTTTTCATATTAGGCATTAGCTTCTCAGGATGTGGTCAGTCCTCTGTGGTTTCTGTGGGTCCCCTGATATCCTCTGAGAGTGCAGTGGAAATCTGATCTCAGAGAAAACACTGGGGGCCTCTAGGTGTATCTCAGAAATTTCCAACCTGTAGATAAACCTGCTGACTCTAAGAATCCAGGGGTGTTTTTTATCCCAGCTATTAGCATAAAAGTCGTCTCTCATGGGTGAGTTATGTTGTACACAGTAAGAACGTGGCCCAGTCCTGACTTTCACCAGGGCTTGAAAACTACATCTACCTCAGAGATTTGTAAACCTGACCCCTGTGAATGACAGCCTTCTCTGGGGACAGATGAAACCTCCAACAATTGCCAACATAGATGCCATTTTCCAAAAGGCCTTCAGTTTCTGAGTCTGTAGCAGTGAATATGTTGTGAGACTGCTCAGTGTTTGTCTAGTACTGCTGGGCTCAGTTTTGTGGTATGTGAGAGGCACCCTTAGTTGTGCAGAGCAGCGTTAGCTCACAGCAGAGAGTCCCCAGCACACACATAAGAACAGAGAGCAAAGATTCTACCTCAACCAGTCTTTGGGATGCAGCAAAACCAGAGCTTAGCCCTAGGCAAGAGACCAGGACACCACAGCTCAACTGATCTCCAGGTCTGAAGCCAGGCAGCCCCAATCCCCTGCCTATGACTCGAGGCTATTGGGAGTCTCCAACCCTTCTTATGTCATTGGCAGTTTGTACAAGCAGATTTAAAGAGAGCCATGACTCTACACAACCTCCCATTGTATGCAGAAAATTCTCAAACACAAGAATTTCAAAATTTATCAGCTTCTGTTATAAATACCTACATCCCACTTGTGTTACAGAATCCAATCTTGGTCTCCAGGCCAGTGCCCTGAAAATCAAGGAACAGTGGGAGACCACTGTCAGGACAGAGTCAACAGGGTACAGGCACAAGGTAGCTTCACACCATTCAGCCCAAGTGCACATGAGAAAAAGAGTTCCCAAGTACACAACATTCAGGAGGGTAAGCAGAGATCTGTCAAAATCATCAATGATGCCTCACGGATGCCCCCTGGAGGGGCCGTATCCTCAGGACCCTGGTAAAGTGGGACCTGACAGTTGCTATCCTTCATCCGAATGTCCCTTGGCAGAAACTAAACCCCTTTTTCTCATCCTAAGTTCAGGCCATTTCTAGCTTCAATTGAGATTGGAGGGAACATTCAGCACACCTTCAACATGACTGGTAATAGAAATTTCTGGCATACTGCTGAAATGACCAGCACAGAGACCACATGTAGACCTACATCCCTCTAGCTACAAACAAAAATAGGGAGCAGCCAGTGACTGACAGTTTCTATCCATGACTCCTTGGTGTGAGAGACCACGGGCACAAACTTACACCCGAACTACACCCCATGGAACTTTTCATGAGCCAAGATACCTCTTTATCTAGCTGTCAACATTCTGGGTTCAAGCAGAATGAAGGTGGACACTGTGACTGGCCACATTCTTCCCATCTCAGGTGTCAAATTATCAGTCTTCTGTGGTCCTTGTGGGTGTCCTGACATTCTCTGAGTCACGGTGAAGACCTGACCTCACAGGAAATTACAGGTATTTCAGGACTTTCCAACCCTTAGATCAACCTGCAATATCTGCGGTATCTAGGGTGCTGGAGACCTCAGATGTTAGTGGATAAGGAGCCCACAGGTGTTGGTTATGATATGCCCATTAAGAACTTGATGATGTCCTGAGCAGACTAGGCACTGGAAACTACATGCGCCTCAGGAATAAATAGGCCTGAACCCTGTTAATGATATTATCCTCTGGGTTCCGATGAAAATTTCAACCCCTGCAAGTATGGGTGCCCTGATTTCCAGGAGGCAGGCAGTATCTGGCTCTGCCACGGTGGTTCTGTATTGAGAATGGCCAATACTCCTCCAGGATTTCTGGACTTAGTTTGGTAGCATGTGAGAGACACCCTGAGTCAGGCAGAGCACCACAAGGTCACACCAGTGACTACTCACCAAACACATTAGAACACAGAGCCCAAGAGTTCATCTAAGCCTGTCTTTCCAATACACCAAAACTAGAGTTTAGCCCAAGGAACCTGACCACTACAGCACAGCTCAGCTATCTCCATGCCTGAAGTCAGCCAGTCCTAATTCCCTGACCATGACCATCAGCCTCTTGAAGCTGTTTGGGGTCTCTAGCCCTTTTTTCCTCATAGGCAGATTGTACAGGCACACTCAAAGAGAGTCATGTCTCTGGCACCACCTCCCATAGTTTATAGGGGATTCTCTAAGAGAGGAGGGTGGTATGATATGAGTGGTTTCCATGATAGATACTGACATCCTTCTGGTATAACAAAATCCAGCTTTGGGCTCCAGGCTAGTGCCCAGGTAATGAAAAACAAGGAAAAGGCAATGGTCCAGAGAGAGGAACCTGGGCGCTGGCCCAGGGAAGCTGTACCCAATCCAGCCCAAGGCTCACATGAGAAAGAGAGTGATGCCTCCTAGAGGCCTCATGGAGGGGCCTGGCCCTCAGAGGTCTATGAAGTTGAAACCTAACAACCTTCACCTGTTCTCAAGAGGCCTCTTGCCAGAGAGTTAACCCCTCCCTTTACACTAAGTTCAGGCTATTCCTAGCTTCAGTTACAATTGGAGAGAATACCCAGGACACCCACAACATGACCCAACAAGAATTTCTGGCACACTGCTTACATGACATACACAGAGATCACTTGTAGCTTACCGGACACCACACAGAATGAAAGTAAGAAGTGAGAGACTTGTGGCTTCTTCCAATGACACCTGGGGGTGAGAGAGCATTGGCACAAACTCACACCCCAACTTCACCCAATGGAACTTGATGTGGACCAAGACACCTCTCAAACTAGCTGACAAAATTGTGGGTTCAAACACAATGAAGCTAGTCAATGTAGATGGCCACATTCTTTCCACCTTAGATGTCAGTTTCTCAGGATGTGTTTGGTCTTTTGTGGTTTCTGTTGGCCTTCTGATGAGCTCTGTGGTCAAACTGGAAACCTAGCCTCACAGCAAAGCATGGGAGGTCTCCAAGTGTATATTACCAATTCCCAAACCCTATATCAATGTACAGTCCCTGAGGACCGTGAGGTGCAAGAAACCTCAGCTATTAGCAGACCAGTGTGCCCACAGTGGTCTGTTATGATGTACCAAGCAAGAGATTTGCCAAATCCTGCCCTTCATCAGGTCTGGGAAATTACATTGGCTTCAGGGATGAGTAGCCCTTACACCGGTAAATGACAGAATTTTCTGGCTCCATATGAAAATTTCAACCCTTTCCAGCATGGGTGCCTAGTTTTTCCAGGAAGCTTGCAGTGTGCATGTCTGTGGCAATGGATTGGCAGTGAGAATGGCCAATATTACCCCATACTACTGGTCTGCACTTGGTGCAAAGTGAGTGGAATGCTGAGTTTTGCAAAGCATGGCAAGCTCAGACCAGTCACTCCCCAAAACACACATGAAGTTTTGGGGAGTGTACCCCAGCCAACCTTTGTGATACAGCCGGACCCAAGATTAGGCAGAGAGTAAGTGGGGATGGCACCACACAGCTCAGTTGCTCTCTAGGCCTGAAGCTGAGCAGCTTCAATCCACTGCTCTTGAGTACCAGGCTCTTGAGGTTGTTGGGGGTCTACAGCTAATTCTTTAGTAATGGAGGTTTCTACAAGCAAACTAGAAGAGGAGGATGGCTGTGCCACAATCTCCCAGAGCATACAGAAGATTTACAGAGGAAAAAGGTGAGATGTGAGCGGTTTGCATTATAAACATCCCCCTTTCTCTGGTGGTACAGAATCCAGCCTCAGGCCACATGCCAGTGCCAGGTGAATGAAGAAGTGCAATTCTATAGAAAGGAGGCAGGTAACTGGGGAAGACCCAGAGTAGTTCCACTTTATCGAGTCACAAGTGCACAGAAGAAACAGAGTTCCCAAGTACACTACATATAGCAGGGATATGCAGAGACCTATGTGAATCATCTGTGATGCCTCATGGATGCGTCCTGGAGTTGTTCACCTTCAGAGCCCCAGTAAGGTGGGACCTGACAGCCTCTATCTGTTCTCCAAACGTCCCTTGACAGAAATTAAAACCCTTCCCCTGATCCTAGGTTCAGGCCCTTTCTAACTTAATTTGGAATTGGAGAATATCCTGCACAATCTGCACATGACTGGACATACAGATTTCTAGCATATGACAGTCATGACCAACATAGAGACCACAGGTAGACTTACAGCCTACTAGCCACAGACTGAAAATGGAGAGCAAGCAGAGACTGGAATCTTCTACACAAGACATCTGGGTACAACCTTACACACCATCTTCACCTCATGGAAGTGGATGTGGACCAAGACACCTCTTGATCTAGCTTCTAAGGATACAGGGTTCAATCAGAGTTAAGCTGGCCATGGTGGCCTGGCCTCATTCTTTTCACCTTGGATGTCAGTTTCTTAGGATGTGGTCAGTTTTGTGTGGTGTCTGCGGGCTCCCAGTCATTCTCTGGGGACATGGTGAGGACTTGCCTCACAGAAAAGCACTGGTGTCTATAAGTGTATCTCAAGATTTTCCAACCCTTAGATCAACATGCACATTCAGAGAACTTTTGGGTGCTGGAGACTTCAACTATTAACCAATAAGGGGGCTCATAGTGGTGGGATATTGTGTACCCAGCAAGAGCTTGCCCTAATCCTTCCCCCGACCTGGCCATGGAGACTCCATCAGCCTCAAAAATGAATGGTCTTGACAGCCGTTATTGACAGTATCTTCTGAATCAAGATGAAATGTCCACCTCTTTCTAGAATGTGTGCCCTGCTGGTGCAGTGGCTTAAGGCTTCAGTGCTGGCGCTGTCAGTGCTGCGGCCTGGGTTCGATTCCCAGCCAGGGAGCTACCCACATACCAAAAAAAAAAAAAAAAAAAAAAAAAAAAAAAAAAAAAAAAAAAAAAAAAAAAAAAAAAAAAAAAAAAAAAAAAAAAAAAAAAGCAAATAGAATGTGTGCCCTTTTTTGCATGGGACCTGTAGTATCTGGGTCTATAGCAATGGGTGTGCAGTGAGACCGGCAAATGCTGACCCAGTTCTGTGGGGCTGTGTTTGGTGGCATGTGAGAAGCACCCTGAATAGTGAGTGTAGCATGCCACAAGTTCAGACCTGTGGACTCCCACTGCATACATAAGAATTAAGAGACCAAGAGTGCACCCCAGCTTGCCTTTGGCATACATCTTGACCAGAGCTTAGTCTGGGGACAGGAGGCCATGTCCCAGCACAGTTCAGCTGATATGTAAGCCTAAATCCAAGCAGTCCCAATACCCTGCCAATGAGCACCAGACTCCTGAGGTTGTTGGGTATGTCCAGCCATTCTATCCTCATGGGGGCTTTGTAAAAGCAGACCTGAAGAGGGCCTTGGCTCTCTCACCACCTCCCAGATAATTTAGAGAATTCTCATAGAAAAAAAGTTTGAATTTGAGCAGTTTCTATTATAAATACCCTCCTTCCATTGCTAATTCCCTGGGAAAGAAGGACCAGGAAGTTATCAGAAAATTGTCAGGAAGGAGGCAACTGGGAACAGCCACAGAGTATCTCAGGTAGACCAAAGGTAGACTTACAGCCTACTAGCCACAGTTCCGAGTGCACATAATGAGAAACAGTGCTTCCAATTGTACCACATTTAGGAAGCTATGCAGAGAGCTATATGAATCATCAGTGATACCTCATAAATACCTCACACTCAGAGGTCATGTAATGTGAGAACTGACACTCTATATCTGTTCTCCAAAGGACTTTTGACAAAAGGGAAACCCCTCCCCATGATCATCAGTTCTGGCCATTTCTAGCTTCACTTGGGATTGGAGAGATCATCCTGTATACCCTGAAAGTGAATGGACATAGAGATTTCTGGCATACTGCTGACATAACCAACACAGAGACCACAAGTAGACTTATAGTCCACTAGCCAAAACTCAAAATGGGGAGCAGGCAAAGACTGGCAGCTTCTACACCCAGTACATGGAAGTGGCATATCATAGGTTCCACCTTACATGCCATCTGAACCCCATGGAACTTGGTGTGGACCAAAATACCTCTCGATCTAGCTGCCAAGGTTACAAGATTCAATCAGAAAGAAGCTTGCCACAGTGGCTAGGTCACATTGTTTCAACCTTAGCTGTCAGCGTCTGAGGATGTGGTCAGTTCTCTGGTGCATGTTGTCCCCCTGACATTCACTAAGGGCACAGTGGAGCCTTGGCCTCACAGAAAATCATTGGGATCTTTAAGTGCATCTCAGGTCTTTCCAAAACCTACATCAACCTGCAGTACTTGAGGACCTCAGGGTACGGAAGACCTCAACTATTAGTGGATAAGGGGGACTGTGGGAGTGGATTATGCTGTACCCAGAAGAGCTTGGCTCAGTCCTGCCACCATCAGGCCCTGAAAAATACATCAGCCTCAGGGATGAGTAGCCCTGACTTCTATATCCTCTTGGTCAAGATGAAAATTTCAACCCTTTACAACATGGGTTCCCTGTTCTCCATCAGGCCTGCATTATATGGGTCTGCAGAAGTGTTCTGCAATGAGACGGGCCAATGTCCTTCAGTACCTCCAGACTTCGGTGGCATGTGATTGGCACCCTTAGATGAGCAGAGCAACACAAACTTAGAGCAGTGACTGCCAATCACACATATAGGAACACAGAGTTCAAGAGTGCACCCCAGCCTGCCTTTGAGATATACCAAAACAGATCATAGGCCAAAACAGCACAGCTGAGCTGATATCAAGGCCTTAAGCAAGGCAGCCCCAAACTGCTGCTCCTGAAAACCAAGATCTTGAGGCAGTTGGGATCCTCCAGCCATCATTTTATCATGTGTAGTTTTCACAAGAACACCCAAATAGGGGCATGGTTCTGATACCACTGCGCAAAGTTTATAGAGTATTGTCAAAGAACAGAAGAATGAGGAAGAAGAAGGAAAGTTAGGGGCTTGTTATAAATACTCACACCCCTCTTGTGTTACAGAATTCAGTCTCAAGCTCCATGCCAGTGCCCAGGGAACAAAGAACGAGTAGAAGGCCATGGTCTGGAGGAAGGCAACTGATAGCAGGCACGAGGTAGCTCCACCAAATTCAGTCCTAAGCTCACATGGGAAAGAGAGTTACCAAGTACCCGACATTTAGGAGGGTATGCAGAGTCCTGTCTGAATCATCAGTGATGTCTCATGGTTGTCTCCTGGAGAGACCCCACCCTCAGAGCCCCAGTAAGGTGGGTTCTTACACCCTCTATCTGTTTTCCAAATGCCACTTACCAGGAGTTAAATCTTTCTCCCTGATCCTAGGTTCAGGCCATTTCCAGCTTCATTTGTTACTGGAGTGGACAGCCAGCACACCCCCAATGTGACTGGACATAGATATTCTTGGCATAAAGCTGACAAGACTGACACAGACACCACAGGTATATACTCACCCTAACTAACACAGAGACCTCAGGCAGATTTAAAAGCTTACCAGCATGGAGATATATAGCAGAACCTCAAGATGAACAGTACAGAGACCCAAAGCAGATACCTTAGTGATGAATACAGAGACTCTCTGAATACCCCAAAACTTATCAACATAGAGACCTCAGGCAATCTCCAACTTCTCCAGCACAAAGAACCCAGGTGAATCCCAAAGCTCAGTTGGTACAGACGCCCTGAACAGAACACAAAAGTGACTAGCATAGAGATCCTAAGCTGATCTCTAAGCTCATGACCACAGAGAATATAGGTAGACCTCAACTTGACCAGCAAAAAGATGCATAGCAGACTCCCGATCTGAGCAGAACAGAGAACCCCAGGCACTTATCCCAAATAAGTAATTTCATAACCCCCATAAAACCTCTACCTAACTAGCTCAGAGACCCAAGCAAAACCCCAACTTAGCCAACTTAGAGACCTCTGGATGATTCCAATATGATCAGAGCAAAGACCCCCCACTGACCTCAAATTTACTAACACAGAAGTTTCAGGCAGACTGTCAACTTTGCTGGTACAGAGACTCTCAGCAGACCCCTGACATGACCAGCATAAAAATACAGGTATAGCACCATCCCAATAGGCACGGAGACCTCACGAAGGTCTTCTGACTGGCACAGAAACCAAATGTAGACCCTCACCATGACTTGTCACAGAGATCCCAGACAGACACACACAGAGATCCAGGATAATCAAGCCTTGAGCAGTACAGACTCCCAAGACATACATCAATTCTGACCGGCACAGACACCGCTGGAATATCCTCTATATGATCAGAACAGAGATTCTCAGTAGACCTCTAACCTGACCAGCAGGAAATCACCAAAAAGACACCAACCTGACTAAAGAAGTACAATAAGTAGCCCCAATCTGAGAAGCAGGAAGATCAAATGAGACCTCCAAACTGACTAGCACAGAGACCCACTGCAGACCCTTATCATTACAAGACACACAGAAAAACAGAAATCTCCTGACATTACCATACATAAACTCCTGGAAGACCCATAAATAGATAAATGTAGAAAACCAAAGCAGACTCTCAGCATGACCAGCCATAGTGAAATCAGGTAGACATCCAAACTAACCAGCACAGAAATGCAAGGAAGACTCTCAACATGACCAGCACCAACACCCCCATGAAACCGCCAACCCAATAGAACAGAGAATGCCAGCAGGACCCCAAACCAATGAGAACAAAACCCCAAAGAAGATGGCAACTTGACCTCACCAACACCCCAAGAAGAACCGCAACTGGCTCAGGACCAAAATCCCTGATGGATTCCTACCTAAACAAAACAGAGTCTTCCCCACAACAACCTCAAAATTTACCAACAATAAGAACTAAGGCAGAAACTCAACTAGGGACCCAAGCAGACCTTGGATCTGGTAGAGAAAGAGACCCAAACCAGACCGCCAAACTGAATAACACCAGACCCAGCAGTCCCATTAAACTGACCACAAGAAAGACCTCAGAAAACCTTAAACAGATCAGCACAGATAATCCCTAGCAGACTCATGACCTGATCAGGCACATAGTTCTCAAGCACATCCCCATGATGAGAAGCACAGAAAATTGTGACTGAACACTAAAATGACAAGCAAACAGACTGTTAGCAGACCCCATCATATCCATTGCAAAAAGCCCAGAAGACCCCTAACCTGACCATCACAGACAGGCCCAACAGAACCTAAAACTGACCAGAACAGGGACCCAATGCAAATCTCTGAAGTGACCCAAACAGAGACCCCAGGAGCAGAGACCAACAATGAGATTGTAGTTGATCCCAAACCTGACCAGGAGATACCCCAGGCAGATTTCAAATGTGACTGGAAACAGAGATCCCCAGAACCCTAATCTGCCTAACACAGAGACCAGAGACTGACTCCAACCTTACCAGAACAGATACACCCACTGACCTCCAATTTCACCAAAAGAGACATCATGCAGAAACCCAACGTGACAAGCACAGACACTGCTTCAGACCTGGAAATTGACAAGGATAGACCCCCCCCCAACAGACAGCCAACCTGACAAGTACAGTATCCAGCAGTCCATTAACCTGACCAACAGAGACACCCTGGCAAATCTCCAATCAGACCAGCACTGATAAAAAAAGCAGACCTTTAATGTGACCAGGCACACTAGCCTCTAGCCCATCCTAATACTAATCAGCAAAGAAAACCCTGACAGAGCACTCAAATGACCAGCAAATAGGCTTCTGGCCAACCACAACCTGACATTCACAGAGGGCCTAAGTAGACTGAGAACCTGACCATCAGTAGGCCCAGCAGATTCCCAGCCTATAGAACTCTGAATGCAGACCTCTAATGTGACCAGAATGGAGATCTCAGGCACACATGAGACTAGCAGAATGACCCCAGAGACCCCAACTTTGGTAAAGACCAGCCCCAGGCATATTTGGAATGTGACCAGCACAGAGTTGCCAGGCAGACCTGTATTTGATCAAAACACTGAAGTTCAGTATACCTCTAATATGACCAGGAAGAACTCACCATGAGAAACTGATCTCACCATAAATGTACCCCAAAGTCCCCAAACCTGAGCTGAGCAAAGATAGAGGAGAACATCCACCTCACCAAAACAGAGTCCCCAGGCACACGATGAACCTGACAAGCTCAGAGACCCTTTGAACACCTTCAACCTGACCAGCATAGAGACTCGCAGAAGACCCTAAGGTGAATAGTATAGACACTCTAAGCCGATCCCAAATCTTACAAGTAAAAAAAACCTACACCAGACCAAAAACCTGATGAGCACAGAGACGCCAGGAACTCAATAACATGACCAGAAGAGAGATACCAGGGTGACACAATGCATAGCAAATATAGAGAACCCAGCAGACATGGAATGTAACAAGCAAAGAGACCCTCAGCAGACCATCAACCTGATAGGCACAAAACGACATCACGATGCTAACTTGAACAGCAGACAAAGAAAAATATATCTCAAATTTACAAGCAGAGAATCCCCAGGCATAACATCGCAAGCCCAACAAACACACCCAAGGCAAACACTAAGTCTGACCACCACAAAGACACTAGCAGACTTCAAAACAAACCAGCACAGAGACCACACTCAGACCATCAACCTGACATGTATATGGACCCCCAGTAGACCTCTAACCTGACCACCAAGAAGTAATCAGCAGAATACAAACCTCACCAGAAGAATACCCAGATGTCCCCCAAACTAAGCTGCAGGAAAATCAAACCAGTCCTCCAATACTGGGCACACAGACACTCAGAACACGCCTGAAATAACCAGCACATAAAACCTCAGCATACTCATAACAAGACTAGCAAAGAGACCTAAGAAGACCCCAAACATGACCAGGACAGGAACTAAAAGCAGCCTCCAAAACTCACGAAGCACAGAGATCTAAAGATGACCCCTAATTTGACCAACACTAGTGCCTCAGGAGACACTCAATCTGACAAACACAGAGACCCAGAGATGACCTCCAACATGACCACCACAGAGACACTAGGTCAATTACCACTTGATGGGAACTAGAGACTCCTAGCTTTCCTGTATCCTGCCCAACATAGAGATCAAGGCAGACACTCATCCTGATTATCACAGAGATCCAGCAGACTTGGAACACACACACACACAAAAAAAACAAACAAAAAGAAACCTGTTGACCCCAACCTGAAAATTACAGTACCCCACCATTTTGCAAACAACCCCAGCAGAGAATCAACCAGACCTCCAACCAGACCAGCAGAGAGGATTACAGCAGACCTTCAACCTGTGCAGCAAAGACCGCAGGCAGACCTCCAAACTGAAAAGAACAGAGACTCTTGGAATATCCTTAACATGACCTGGCACATAAATCATAGCATTGTCCCTACCCTGACCATCGCAGACAGAGCTAGCAGACAGTGACCCCACCTGACGAACACAGACACCCCAGCTGTCCTCAAATCTGACAAGTACAGAGACCTCTCATAGACCTCAAGCCTGATCAGAAAAGGATAAACAGGAGAACCCCAACCTCAATAGAAAGATACCCAGAATTTCCCCAACCTGAGCAGCGGGAATATCACACCAGACCACCAAACTGACCAGTTCGGAAAACTCAGGCAAACCCTTATCATTATTGAATACACAGAAACCCAGAAAACCCCTGACATGACCAGCACAAAAATCACTGGCAGACCCATAACCAGACCATCACACAGACCACAGGACGACTTCGAATGTCACAACCATAAAGACCCCAAAAGGACCCCAACTTGACATAACAGAGTGCATTAGCAAAACTCAAGTGTAATCAGCACAGCAATAATCAGAAGATCTCAACCTGACCAGCACAAAGCCCCTCAAAAGAACAGAAACCTTTGTTCTTTGTCCAGAACAAAGAACCCTGACTGATCTTAACATGACCAGAAGAGGGACACTTCTGCCACCTCAAACTGGACCAGAAGACTGCAGGCAGAAACTCAACATGCAAGCAAAGGCACCCATACAAACCTGGAAACTGACTAGAAGAAAAGAACCCCAACTGACCCCCTACATGGCAAGCACAGAAACCCCTGAAAGACCCAAATTGACATGTCCCAGAGACTCCAGAATTAAACCTAACCTTACTAACACAACAATACCCAGCAGACCCTAAACCGGGCAAGGAAAAAGACCCTAGGCAAAGAGACATCCAATCACACCAGCACACAGATACCAGGCAGACCTAAAAGCTGACAAAGAACAGAGACTCCAGGCTGATCCCCACCACACAGCAAAGAGACCCCAGGCACAAAAACATTACCAGCACAAAAACCACAGCAGAAACCCAATTGAATTAGCACACAGAGCTCCAACAGACATGCAAACTGACCAACACAGGGTCCCCAGGCAGATGTCCCTGAGAACAACACAGAGACCCAAGCACACACCTAACATGACCAAGGCAGAGCAAAAATGTAGCCCAAAATCCTCACTGAGAATAGATATCCCCAGGGGACCCCAAACCTGAGGAGCACTAAGTATCCAGGCAGATACCTAATCCGACCACCACAGAAACCCTGAGATAACCTCCAATGTGACTAGCAGAGAGATACGTGGCCGCTCCCCACCTGACTGCCAACAGAGATCCTGAGCTTCCCTGTAACCTGACCAGCAGAATTGGAACATAAAAAGCAAAGCGACCCCTAATGAAACCCAATCATACCAGCAGAGTACTGTACCCTTTTTCTAAAATCACCAGCAAAGATCCAACCAGACCCTCAACCTACCTACCACTGAGACTTCCAGTAGACCCCCAAACTCTTAGAAGTGACCACAAGAAGACATCCAACCTGAGTACCAAAGGGACCCCTGAAATACCCTTAGCATGACTGAGCACATGAACTTTAGTGTGGCCCCTAACCTGACATCACAGAGACCCCTGGCAGACCCCCAATCTGGCTAGCACAGTGACCTTCATTAGACCTCTAACATGACCATAAAATATCCCCAAGAGAACCCCTACCTCAGAAAGGTGTCAAGAAGCCCCTCAAACTGAGCAGCACAAACATTGATCCAGACTTTCAAGCTGACCAGGACAGAGACCAGAGAAAACCCTTAGTTTATAGGACACACAGACAACAAGAAGACCCCTGACATGACTAGTGCATGAACCCCTGAAATAGTCATAATTTGAGAAGCACAGAGACCCAAGGCACTCCTTCAACATGACAGCCAAAAAGAATTCGGGCAAACATGAAACCTGACCAGCACATAATCCCAAGACAGGCTCCTAACATGACAAAGATAGAGACCCCAGGGAGACCACAAAATGGACTAGCAAAGAGACCCGAGGTGAACGCCCAAACAGAGTAGGTGAATAGATCCTGAGCAGACACTCAAAAAGTGAAGCCCAGAGGCCTCAGTCTGACTTCTAAAATCACAACCACAGACACACCAAGAGGACCTCAACCTGACCAGCATACAGACCATCAGCAGACCTCCTGCCTGACAAGAACAGAGAACATCAGCAAGACCCCAAACTAATCAGCACAGAAACTCTCAGAAGACCTCAACTTGATGAGCACGGAAACCCCGAGACAAACAGTATACCCCTCTCAGAGTCCTCGACTGATCACAACTTGACCACAGGAGAGACAAACTGATCTCAAACTTGACCAAAAAGAAAAAAAAGATTCAGGCAGAAACTCAACATGCTAAGCATAGGGACACATGCAGACCTGCCACCTGGTCAGAAAACAGACCCCCAGTAGACATCCAACCTGACAAGCACAGTATCAAGCAGTCCAATAACCTGATAAACAGAGAGACACCAGGAAATCTTCTGAAAGACAAGCCCAGATACCCCTTGCAGGCCCAAAACCTGATGAGGCAAAGAACCTCGTCATTCTAACCAGCATAAAGCACCCTGACAAAACCTTCAAAGGACCAGCATAAAGCCTCCTGGCAGACCCCCAAACTGATCATCACAAAGAGCCTTAGCCAATCCCCAAACTCACCAGAACAGAGCCATAATACAGACCTCATGGAAACAAGAACAGAGACCATAGCAAAGAAACCAGCAGAGAGACTCTAGAAGACTGCAAACTGGATCAGGACAGACCCTAGGTTAATCCCAATAAACCTGGAAATAAGAACCCCAGGAGAATCGAAACCGCCAGCACAAAGACTATCGCAACCAGACCAAAACAGAGAACACCCACTGAACTCTAACTTGACCAACACAAGGACCTCAGGCAGAGACTCGACATGATGAGCCCAGGGACCCCAGCCGACCTGGATCCTGACCAGGGAGAAAACCCCCACCACACACCGAACCTGACAAGCACACTACTATACAGTCTATGAACCTGACCACAAGAGCGTCCTCAGCAAATTTTCAAACAGACCAACACAGATATCTAAAGCAGACCCCCAACATGACCCAGTACAACATCTTTAGCACATTGTCTTCATACCCAGCATGGGGAACCCTGACAGAATCCCCATATGACCAGCATAGAGACTTCTCATAATCCCCAACTTGATTCACAGATAGTCCGTGTACACCCTTAGACTGTGCAGAGCAGAGTCCCCAAATCAGACCTCCAACATGACCAGAAGAGAGAACCCAGGAACACACAAAACCAGCAGAGAGACACCAGCAGACACAAAACCTAGGTTTCTGAGCCCAGAGACCTGTGACTGACCCTAATCTGACCAAAACAGAGACCACACACCGACCTCAAACTTGACCAAAACAGAGTACTTGGGCAGAACTCAACATGACAAACACAGGGATCCCTGCAGACCCGAAACCTGACAGAACAAGAGACACCTAAGAGACAATCTGACAAGCAGAGTGTGCAGGAGTCTATATAACAATTTCAGCAGAGAAACCCCAGCAAATCTTCCAACAGACGAGAATACATACCTCAAGAAGAACCCCAAACTGACCAGTCAAAGAGATCTCTAACACATACCCATTCTAACCAACACAGAGTACTCTGAAGAACCCTGAAATGATCAGCGCATAATTCCCTGGCAGACTCATATCTATACCAGCACAGAGAACCAAGACAGACTCTCAACATGACCAGCCAATAGAACTCAGGCAGACACCCAACTGGAACAGCACAGACACCCAATGCAGACCCAAAGTATGACAAGCACAGATGCCAGAGGCAGACCTCAAAATTAACTAGTGTAAACACCCTAGGAAATCTATAACCTCACCAGAACATAGATCACAGGTATACCTCTCACCTAATTGGTTACAAAGACCATGAGCATACCCTTAAACTAACCATCACAAAAACACCAGAAAGACTTGCACACTGACCAGTACTGAGACCCCAGCTAGACCCCCAACCTGACGACAACAGATATCTCAGCAAATCTACAAAATTGAAAACCACGACGACCCCCAAAATCCCCCAACCCAATCAGCACAAAGAACCATAGCAGGACCCCATAATACTACAGTAAAGGAACCCCAAAAGACATCAACATGAACAGCATGAGCAGAACCCAAACATACACAGCACAGAGAGCACCATATGAATGCTCACCTGTCCTGACCAGACACCCCTCAGTAACTTGAAATGTGACCAACACAGAGACCTTAGGCAGAAACTAAACATGACAAGCATAGGAACCCTAGTAGACATGTATCCTATGCATGAAAGAGACCCCAGCAAACACCAAACCTGATGAGCACTGTACCCAGCAAACCATTAAACTGACCAGCAGGCAGACCTAATTGATTCTCTGAAGAGACCAGCACAGATACCCCAAGCAGACCTTCCACGTGAAAAGGCAGCATAACCTGAAGCACATGTACTTTCCACAGAGCACAGAGAACCCTGTCATAAACCCCAAATGACCAGCATAGAGATTGTTGGTATAACACCACCCTGAGCATAACAAGGATCCCCAAGAAATGCAGAACCTGGTTATCACAGACAGCCACAGCAAATTCCCAACCTGACCAGAACAGAGCTTTCAGTCACACATGAGACCAGGAGAAAGAGAGCAGCAGGACTCCAATTTAACCTAGAGAGTCTCCAGGCAGATTCCAAATGTGACCGCAAATAGATACTTTTAGCAAACCCTCAACCTGACCACCAAGATGTCCCTAGGCAGACCTTCAACCTGACTAGTACAGAGGCCTCATACAGAACTCCAACCTGACCAGCACAGATTCACCATTACACCCTAACAATGACCAGGCCCAAACCAAGGCAGATTCCAAAGGTGACTGCACAAAGACACTCCCAGCTGAACGACCACCTGCCCAGCACAGAACCCCAGACTGACCCTGAAGGGACCACAACAGAGAGTCCACCATCAACCTCAAACTTGAACAATACAGAATCCTTAGGCAGAAACTCAACATGAAAGGCAAAAGGATACTGGCAGAGTTGGAACATTACCAAGAAAGGGGCCCTCAACAGACACCCAACCTGATGAGTGTGGTACACAGCAGTCCATTAAACAGACCAACAGAGGAAGCCTAGGAAATATTTAAACAAAGCAGCACTAATATCCCAAGCAGTTTCTCAATCTGACCAGACATAAAGATCTCCAGGATCTCCCCATCATAAGAACCACAGAGAACCCTGACAGAACACCTATATGACCTACATAGAGACTCCTGGCAGACCCAAAATATGAACATAACACAGAGCACCAGCAGACCACAAATCTGACCATCCCAGAGATTCCCAGCGGAACCTCAACCTGATCTGAATAGAGCCAGAAATGCAGATGTCTAAGGTGACCTGAACAGAACCCTGGGCACAAATAAGACCAGCAGACAGACACCAGCAGTCTCCAAACCAAACCAGGACAGTCACCTGGCACATTCCAAATTTGACAAGGAATGGAGAACCTCAGCAGACCCCTAACGTGACAAGCACAGAGTCCCCAGGCAGACAACCACTCTGGCCAGCACAAAGACCTTATGTAAAACGACAACCTGCCCAACATAGGAATCCTCAAAAGACTGCTAAGGTGAATAGCACAGAAACCCCAGCAGACCCAAATCACACCAGCACATCAACCACTAGCAGACTCAAAACCTGACCAGCAGACAGACACCCAGGCAACCTCCAACCTGACGAGAACTGAGGCCCTATGCAGACACTCAACATGACAAGAATGGAGACCAGGGCAGACCTGAAACCTGCCAGCCAAGAGAACCATAGCATACCCCCAACCTGATAGGCACAGGACCCTATCAGAATACATTCCTGACCAGCAAAGGATAAAAATTGACTCCAACTTGACAAGCAGTGTCCTCACTAATACCTTCTCCATGACCAACACAGAGACCCAAGGCAGACACTAAGTGTGACCAATGCAGAGACATGAGCTTATTTCCAAGTACACCAGCACAGGCACTCCAGGGAGACCCTCAACCTGACTGGGCACAAACATCCCATTCAGACCTCCAACCTGCAAAGCAGAGACATTTCTGAAAGACCCATACTGACATGTCATAGAGACATCACGAGGACCGCTAAACTTACCAACACAATTATTCCCAGCAGACCCAAACCAAGCCCAGCGCCGACACCTTAGGCAGACACCCAATCTGACAAGCACCGAGATCTTTTGCATACCTCCCTCCTGACCAGCATAGAGACCCCCAGAAGAACCTGAAGTGAATAGCATAAAAACTCTAAGCAGATACAAAAACTTCACAGCACAGTGATCCACAGAAGACCCAAAACGTGACGAGCACAGAGATCCCAGCAACTCTCTAACATGACCAGAACTGATATGCCAGTGAGATCCCAGCAGACATGGAACATGACCAGCAAAGAGAACCCTGGCAGACCACAAACCTGAGAGACACAGCACTTCATCAGTCTCCTAACATGACCAGCAGACAAATCAAAATATACCTCAACATTACCAGCACAGAATCCCCAGGCATAATGGCACCATGCACAATACACACCGAAGACGCACTCTGTCTGACGACCACAAAGACACGAGCGGACTTCGAATTAAACCAGCACAGAGACCCGATGCAGACACCAATCTGAAGAGTACAGAGACCAGCAGTAGACCTCTATGCTGATCACCAGGAAATCAAAGGTAGAATCCCACCCTCACCAGAAGAATACCCAGACGTTCCCCAAAGTGAGCAGCAGGAAGATCAAACCAGTTCTCCAGTACTGGGCAAATGGACACTCAGAACACCTGTGAAATAATCAGCACATAAAACTCTAGAATATCCTTAACAAGACTAGCAAAGGGGCCTAAAAAGACCCCAAACATGACCAGGACAGGAACTGAAAGCAGCCCCCAAGCCTCACTGTACACAGAGATTCACAGAAAGCCCCTAAACTGACAAACACTAATGCCTCCAAAGACACTCAATCTGCCAAACACAGAGACCCTGAGATGACCCTTAACATGACCAGCCAGCGAGCCTAGGTCGATTAACACAGAGACTCCTAGTTTCCCGTTATCATGACCAACATAGAGATCAAGACTGACACTCAACGTGATTATCACAGAGACCCAGCAGACTTGGAACATAAAAAACAAATATACACCTGCTGACCCCAACCTGACCAGCACAGCATGCCACCATTTCACAAACAACCTCAGCAGAGAACCTACCAGACATCCAACCACACCAGCACAGATGATTAAAGCAGAGCTTCAAGCTGTGCAGTAGACACCCCAGGCAGACCTCCAAATTGAGAAGCACAGAGACACCTGGAATACACTTAAAGTGACCGGGCATATAATTCCTAACATTGTCCCCACCCTGACTATTGCAGAGACAGCTGGCAGACCCTGACCTCACCTGACCAGCACAGACACCCCCGATGACCTTAAACCTGACAAACACAGAGACCTCCTGAAAACTTCTAACCTGATGCAAAAAGAATAAGCAGGAGAACCTCAACCACAATAGAAGGGTGCCCAGAATTCCTTCAACCTGAGAAGCTGGAAAATCAAACCAGACCTCCAACTTGACCAGCACAGAAAACCGAGGCAAACCCTTATCATTAGTGAATGAACCCCCAGTAGACTTCTAACCTGACCAGCAAAAAATCACAAGAAGAACTCCAACCTGACCAGAGAGTACCCAAATGTTATTCAAGCTGAGCACGAGGAAGATCAAACAAGACCTACAACCTGACCAGCACAGTCTTCACAGGCAGACCCTTATCATTACAGGGCACACAGACACCCAAAAGACCCATGACATGACTAGTATATATACACATGGCAGGCACAGAAGCAGAACAGCACTAAGACTCAAAACGAACTCTCAAAATGACCAGGCATATAAATTCCAGAATGACCGCTAAACTGACCAGCTCAGAGACCCAAGGCAGACCCACAACATGACAAGCAGACACTCCAAGCAGACCTCAAAAATGACCAGCGCAAAGACTCCAGGCACTGTCCAACTTCACCAGCACAGAGATCTATGTTAAACCTCCAAGCTGACTGGGTATAAAAACCCTAAGCAGACAGCTGAACTGACCAGCACAGAAAACCCATGAAGACCTCAACACTGATCAGCACAGACACCCTAGGCAGATCTCCAAACTCACGATAGCACAGACCTCAGGTGATCCCCAACGTGACAAGCACATAGTCCACCAGAAGACCCCAAACTTACCCAGAACAGAAAAACCCCAGCAGGACCTCAAACCAATCAGCACAAATGTTCTCAGAAGTCCTCAAACTGACCAGTAAAGAGACCCTGAGCAGAACCCAAACCTGTTCAGCACAGAGACCCCTGACTGATCCCAACCTTACCAGAACACAAACCCACAACCAACTTCAAAGTTGTCCAACACAGAGACCCCAGGAAAAAACTCAACATGACTAGTACAGGCACACATGCAGACCTTGAATCTGACCAAGATATTGATCCCCAGAAGGCACACAACTGGACAAGTAAATTACCCAATAGTACATTAACCTGAGCAGCCAGGAGAATTCAGTAATCCTCCAAACAGTGAGAACAGATATCCAAAGAATACCCTGAACTTGACCAGGCACAAAGATCTACAAAACATCCCCATTTTAATCGGCACAGAGAACCCAGACAGAACTTTCAAATGACCGGCATAAAGACTGTAAAAATACCCACAGCCTGAATATCACATGGAGACTGAGCAGACCTCACAACTGTCTATCACAGAGAGCCCCAGCAAACATCAATCTGACCAGAAGAGAGGGCATGAAGCAGTCCGCCAATGTGACCAGAGCAGCTACCAAAGGAACACCTGAGACCAGCACAGAAACACCAGCAAACCTCGATCCTGACCAAAATAGACTCCAGGCAGATTCCCAATGTGACTGGAAAGAAAGTCACCCCAGCAGAACCCCAACCTATCAAGTACAAACACCTCTCATTGACCCCAACTGATCAGAACAGGAACGACTAACTGACCTTAAACTTCATCAAACAAAAAACCTCAGGCAGAAATTCAACATGACAAGTACAAAGACCCTTGATGACCTGGAACATGACCAGGAAAGAGACTCCCAGAAAACACCCAACCTGACAAGCACCATAAGCAGCAGTGCCATAACCTGACCAGAAATTTGACCATAACAAATCTCCAAGTAGACCAGAAAAAATACCCAAAGCAGTCACCCAAATTTGAACAAGCACAAAGATATCCAGCACACGCATATCCTAATAGGCACAGAGAATTTTTAGAGGATCCCCAGATGACCAGCATAGAGACACCTGGCAGACACACAGCCTGACCATCCAGAGAGATCCAGCAGATCTCAAACCTGACAATCACAGGAAACCCCAGCAGAACCTTAATGGGATGAAAATAGAGTACATAATTCAGACTTGCATTGTGACAAGAACAGTAACCCCAGGCACACAAAAGACCAGCAGAAAGACAGCAGCAGGCCCCAAACATGACCAGGGCAGACCTCAGGCAGGTTCCAAATGTGACTGAAAACAGAGACATCCAGCAGACCCCTAACTTAACCAGCACAGAGTCTCCAGTTAGATAACTAATCTAACCATCAGAGAGAACCCATGCAAACTTCCAACCTGAGCAGCAGAGTGATCCCCAGAAGACCTCTAAGATGGATAACTTAGAAATTCCCATAATACCCAAGAACTCATCAGCAAAGAAATCCCCAAGAGACTTAAAACATGCCCAGCAGAGAGACCATTACCCAACCTCCAAGCTGACCAGGATACTCAACATGACACGGAAAGAGACCCCAGCAGACCTGGAACCTGATAGCTAAAGACACCTCCAGAAGACTCCATACCTTATATGCAAATTACCTCATCAGTTACCAAGATCATCAACAGAGAGATCACATGCAGACATTAAAATTGACCAGCACAGAGAACCAGGAAATCTCCAATCTTACCTGCACAGAGAGCCCAGATAAATACTCAACTTCACTGTGTACAGAGACCGTGAGAATACCCACATACTGACCAGCAGAGAAATTTCAGGTGAACCTGAAAACTGCCTAGCACAGCGATTTCAGGACAACCTCAAATCTTACCACCACAGACACCCTAGAAAGGCACCCAGCCTGACCAGAACAAAGACCCCTAGAAGGCCCCAAAATTAACCAAAACAGAGAACTTCTGCAGTGTGTCTAATTAATCAGCACAGAAACAATCACAAGACCTCAATCTGGCCAGAATGAAGATTTTGAGGAAAACCACATCCTGTTCAGCACAGAGACCTGACCAGAATAAAAACTCCCCATAAACATCAAACTTGACCAATACAAAGACTATAGGCATAAACTCAACATGACAAGCAAGCACTGAAAAGCATTCAGACCTGAAAGCTGACCAGGAAAGAAACCCCCAACAGACGCCCAAACTGACAAGCACATTATCCAGCAGTATATTAACCTGACCAGCAGAACGCCCCCAGCAAATCTCCCAACAGACCAGCACAGATACCCAAGTACATGTCCAACTTTGCTTGGCACAAAGATCTCCAATTCATCCTCATTCTAAAAAGTACAGAGAACCCTGACAGAATGTTAGAATGATCAACATAGAGACTCCTGGTAGACTCCCAACCTGAATATCCCAGAGAGTCCCAGCAGACACCCAATTTAACAAGAATAGAGCCCCCAATTCTGTCCTTCAACATGATTAGAACAGAAACCCCAGGCACTCACAAGATCAGCAGAAAGACAGAAGCAAATCCCAAAACTGAACAGGACAAATGCCAAATGTGACTGGGAACAGAGACCCTCAGAAGACCACTAAGCTGATCAGAAAAAAACACCAGCCATACAGCAACCTGACTAGAAGAGTACACAGAAGTCGAACAACCTGAGCATGAGAAAGATCAAACCACACCTCCAACACAGAAACCCCAGGCAGAACAATATTATTAGTCAGCACACAGACACCCTGAAGGTCGAGGACATGACCAGCACAAAAACCCCTGACAGGCCAATAAACAAATAGCAAAGGGACTCAAGGCAGACATGACTAGGCACAGGAAACTCATGCAGACACCCAACCCGACCAGCACAGAAATCCAAGGCACACCCCCAACATGACAAGCACAGGGATTCCAGGCAAACTTCAAAATTGACCAACACAGAAACTGCAGGTAATTTCCAACCTCACCAGCACAGAGACCCGAGATAAAACCCCAACCTCACTGCGTACAAAGATCCTACACCAAATCCCAAACTGACCAGAACAGAAACCCCAAACATACCTGAAAATTGTCCAGCATGGAGACCCCAGACTTACCTCTAAGAACATGACCACAGATACCATAGAAAGATCCCAAACCAGATCAGCATAAAAACCCATAGAGGTCCTCATAGCTGACCAGAACAGAGAACCCCCCCTTGATGCCAATCTAATCAACACAGAAAACCCCAACCTGACCAAAACAGAAACACTGACCAGAAACCCAAACCATGCAGACACACGCGGATGATTCCAACCGGACCAAAGAAGGACACCTCACTGACCTCAACTTGGACCAATATGAAGACTTCAGGCATAAGCTAAACATGGAAAACACAGGGAAACCTGCAGACCTGTAACTGGACCAGTAATGAGAACCTAAACAGACACCCAACATGACAAGGACAGTACCCAGCAGACCATTAACCTGACAAGCAAAGAGTCACAAGCAAATATAAAACCACAGCACAAGAACCCCAAACAGGCCGCCAATCTGACCAGGCACAAAGATATTCAGCACATCACCATTCTAATCAGCACAGAGAACCCTGACAGAACCCACAAATTACCATCACATAGACTTCTTTCAGAACTCCAACCTGACCATCAAAGTGGGCCCTTGCAGACAGCAAACCTGACAATGAGAGAGAACCAGTAGACCACCAAACTGACCAGAACAAAACCCTCAATGCAGACCTCAAAGGTGACCAAAACAGAGATCCCAGGCATAACCAAGACCAGCAGAGAAACCCAAGTAGACCCCAAACTTGACCAGGACAGACCCGAGGCAGATCCCAAGTGTGACTGGAAACAAAGGCCCCGAGTAGAACTCCAACCTGTTCATTATAGACACACCAAACTCACCCGAATCGGACCAGAACTGAGACCTTCCACTAACCTCAAACTTGACCAATACAGAAACCTCAGGCAGAAGTGAAACATGATAAGCACAGGAACTTCTTCAGATCTAAAACCTGACCATAAAAGAGACCTCCAATAGATACCCAACCTCACGGGAATAGTACCCAAGAGTCTATTAACCTGAAAAGCAGAGAGACCTCAGCAAACTTCCAAACAGAACCCACAGATACCCAAAGAAGACCACCTACCTTACCAGGCACAAGATCTTCAGCACATCACCATCCTAACCAGCACAGGCAATACTGACAGAACTCACACATGGCCAGCATAGAGACTCCTGGAAGACCACAGACCTGACCATCACAGAGAGTCCTAGCTTACTCCCGACCTGACTAGAACAGAGCCCACAGTGCAGATATCCAAAGTGACCAGAACAGAGAACCAAGGCACACCCAAGACCAGCACAGAGATCTTAGGTGATCCCAAACTTGACCAGAATGAACCCAAGGCAGCTTTCAAATGTGACTGGGAAACAAGACCCCAGCAGACCCCTAAATTGACCAGCAAAGAGTCCCCAGGCAGACAACTAATCTGACCAACACAGAGACCAGATGCAGACTTTCAAACTAACCATCATAGACAGCCTCAGAAGACCTCTAAACTGAATAACAGAGACCTCCAGAAAACCCAAAAACTCACCAGCACAGATACCCCCCAACAAATTCAAATCCTGACCAGCACAGAGGCCCTAGCCAACCTGCAATTTGACCAGAAGGGAGACTCCAGACCAACACTCAACATGACAAGCACAGAGACACCAGAAGATGAGAACTTGATGAACAAAGAGACCCCCAGCAGACCCCAAACCTGATAGGCACAGTATCCCATTATTTACCCAAACAAACAGCAGAGAGTTCAAAAGAGACCCAGTGTTTCCAGGCATACCTTCAACAACACCAGTATAGAGACCCACAGCAAACACGAATTGTAACCACTACAACAACACCAGCATATTTCCAAACACACCAGCACGGAGACCCCAGGAAGACCTCCAAACTGACTGGGCACAGAGACCCCATTCAAACCTTCAACTTGCCAAGTACAGAGACCCTTGAAAGACCCCAACTGAAATGTCATTGAAACCCTGGGAAAACCACCAACCTTACCAACATAATTACTCCCAGCAGACACCAAACCAGACTAGCACAGAGACCCTAGGCAGACACCCAAACTGACCATCACAGAGACCTCAGGCAGACCTCAAACATGACCAGGCACAGAGTCATCAGGTTTACCCCATTTTTCCCAGCACAAAGATTCCAGACAGGACCCCTATCTGATCAGCAAAGAGACCCCAGACAGAAACACAACATGACCAGCATAGCAACCCCAGAAGACCTCCAACTGGACCAACAAAGAAATACCTGACAGTTCCCCAATGTGAACAGCACACAGACTTCCAGAAGATTTACCACCTGACTAAAACAGAGTCCCCAGGCAGATATCACTCTGACCAGCACAGAGACCCAAGCAGAGCCAAAAATGACCAGGACAGAGATTAAAAACCACCTCCAAACCTCGCAGCACACAGAGATCCTCCGAAAACTTCTAAGCTGACCAGCACTAAGTCCCCAGGCAGACCCCCATCTGACCAGCACAGAGATCTTGAGATGACCTTCAAACTTAGTAGCACATAGATCCCAGGCCAATTTCTACCTATGTAGGAGCATAGACTCCTAGCCTACCTGTGATCTGACCAGCACAAAGATCAACGCAGCCTCTTAACGTGATGATCACAGAGACTCCAGTAGACCTGGAACCTGCAAAGCAAAGTGACACCTGCTGACCCCCAACCTGACCAGCAGAGTATCATACCATTTTTCCAACAACACCAGCAGAGATCCAACCAGACTGCCAACCTGACCAACATAAAAACCTCAGACACTTAACATTAACACCACAGACACTAAAACAGACATGATCCTCACCAGCAAAGATGGCCCCAGCAGATCAGCAACAGAACAGCAAATAATCCAACTGTCTTTCAATCTGACAGGCAGAGTGATTCAACCAGACCTCCAAGTTGACCAGTGCAGTTACCCCTGGCAGGTAACCATAGTAATGTTAAGTAATGAAGTATATAGCACATTTTCTAGGGTGATTTCAAAAAATCTATTGTCTGTTCTCATACAGGCTGATTCAGTTTAATAAAATGTAATTCCAGCTTGACATTAATAACTGCGATTAACAGGCACTGTCAGTTCTGTTTTCTTTCTCGTAATATCACAGCGCCTGAACTTTTCCACATGACTTTCACACTACTGCATAACATTCAATATCAACAAGCAAAGAAATATTTTCAGGTAGTGATCTACACAGGAAGATTCAGGAGCTTGCTCCATGTTCTCTGGTGAAAGCACAGCAGACCACAGGACTATGCATGACCACCATTGACAGAAAGTTAGGTTATCACCAGGAAGTCACGGAAATGGATTAATACAACTCAAGTGGCTAGCAGCACTAAGCCCTGCAAGTGCACACACCCTGGAAGGTTGGGGGAGATTTCTGCAGTCTTACTCATGTCTGGCCTTAAAGGACTGTAGCATCTTTTTGAATGTTTACTTATCCCAGATACAAAATATTTTTATTTTAAAAAGATAAGAGTGGAATATGCAAATTTCTATGTCACAGAAGAGCTCAAACATATGGCATATTTTTTTAAGTATCCCTTACTTCAACAGTAATTCCAGAGGTTTTTAACAGCGGGTTAGAAATGGACTCAATGGCATGTTAAACTGACTATACTGTAATTTATTAATACCAGGATTTTTGTCCTCTTTTAAGACAAATTTTATTGTGTAAATTTCTGAGCAGGTGATTTTTAAAATAGTATTTGAGTAAGGGTATATTTGGCACTTCCTTAATTCTCAATATCCTTTCTGGAAAAGCAATTTTCAAATCAGAGTTCTGAACTCAATGAAAGAATCAGCAAAAATTATCTTGTTGATGAAAAAAGAACAGCCTCTGAGTGATGAATACATAATACAACATGTGGAGAATGTAATTTACAATTGTGCACCTTAAACTTATGTAATTTTTACTAATCAATGTCATTCCAATAAATTTACCAATAAAAAATACTTAATAAAATTGTCATTATGCTAATATTTGCTTTCATTTCAGGGTTTGAACTTCAATGTTACTTCATCAAATTTAACAATTAAATTATTTTAAAAGCCTTGATTATTTTCTGCAGTGTAGGAAAGATTAGCCATATGAGGTTTTCTAGTAAGGGATTAATAAAGGAATCAAGCACTTGGCTCTCGATAAGGCATGACTGCTCAGATTTCTAGTGGGAATATTTCATAGCAAAAGCAAGGTATTTTGGGGGAGCTTAACATACCAAATTTCTAAAAAAAGAGATAAAATACTGACTTTATGGCAAATACCCAAAGGAAATCGTAGTAGATTTTAAAGATTTTTATTAAAAAATATCATGAAATACTACAGGTTTGTACTGAAAAATAAAAGATTTTTCCCCTTACAAAAGGAAATCCTACTCTCTATATTTGGGTTTCAAACAGCAAAACATTTATGGATACTTAACAGATGTGTGAAAATCATCACTGTGAAATAAGTGTAGATTTCACAAATTCAAGCTTAAACAGTCAAGCTGCCATCATCATTCTTTTCTAACCAGTAAAAGCCAGTCTCATTCTCATAACCAACAGATGCCTCTATCAATTTTTAATACCAACCAAGCTCTTAAAAAGGCTAAAACTAGATGGAGAAAAAGGAAAGAATATGAGAAGTTTCCTAATTGGACACTGAAATCTGTGGATGACAGTACACAGGATATTATTATTGTGACTGAGATGAATTTAATGAAACCCAGCATACTGCCTGGGGAAATTCAGGTTCCTGATGATGGAAGACTTTTCAGACAAGACATTTTAAGTGTACACATATATGTACCTGAGTAATTTATAGGAATTACTTTAAAAACAAACCAAAATAGAGAATACAAGTACATTTTGTCACTTTATGATTTTGACATCTGTATAATTTATAAAGTTTCCAAAATAAAATATTAAATTTAATGTAAAAATCTTAACAGACAACTTAAGCCACTGCATATAAATCTATTAAAAATTGTATATACAACCTTAGTATTCGCAAAGGATACCAACCATCAAAAAGAGAAATATTATTCTACTTTTATCTATCTTTGGAAAGTGCCAATAAAGCTCAAAGTGATTTGCATCCTGTAAAATAACAATGGAGATAAAATTTTAATCCTTCAACATAATTTTCTACCTTCCTTAAAACAAAATGAAACAAAATAAAACAAGACAAAACCTTGGAAACTACTATGCCAGTCTTAATTTGGTGTAATCCCAGATATAAAATATGTGTTTCAATAGGATTTCACTTCTTTAAGAATTCCCGGACTTATAAGTTTTTACATCTAAAATAATTTCCGAGCCACAAAATGAAGCTTACTATTGTAGTTTCTTACCCTTCATCAAGAGGTTGCAGTTTCAAAATAGTTCTCATCTTACAAACGTAATCTAATATAACAGAAAGACAAGTTCAAACTTCACAATAAAAAGGTATGTTTCCTTTTGGTGTTATCTTTGAGGAATAGTTTAGGTTTGTGTTTGAACCCTGATGTAACCAAGAAGGCGTTCCCTAGTCATGGTGAGTGATACTATTTTGTCTAATAATGAGCACAGTTCACACCCTGGTTGTCAACTCTGGTGCTGGAGCTACAGGCAGGGAAACCTAAAATCAGGATACACTTCCATGTCTTGGGTTCTGAAGGCTTTTGGTAAACCAGAGACCAGAGGGCAAAGGGCTGGGCCAACAGGCTCTAGGGGATTGTGAGAAACCCCGAGTGGCTCTCCCTTTCCTCTTTTTCTCTGTGGTATGAATGTGTCCAGTTCACTCACAAGGCCCCTCACCTGAGCCAGGACAGTGACTCCACCCACTTTCAAGAAAGACTCTGAGACTCAAACAAGGCTGGCCTAGCCCCTGATTCATGGGCCTGTGTTCCAGTGCTGCACATCATTTCTGCATGACCCAGAACTCTAGACCTCCAAGAGTTCTGTCTTCTTGTCCTCTGCTTTGAGAAACCACTAAAAAGTAGAAAGCTTTTGCCAGGGACTTGGAGCACACTGGGTCCTGATGGAGTAAAAGTGAAAACAGGCTCTTCTGCAGAGAATCTTGTTGTCACTGTGTCCTATTCACATTACCTTACTGGGAAGGAACCTGAGTCTTTCTCATCTGAAAACCATCTACCCTGGCAGTGTTTGCTCCTAGATCAAGCTTCACAGAGAGGAGACAAACAAATCAAAGTTTATTCTCTTCAGGTGCCCAGAAATGACTCTGGTTCAGGCTAATCCCTTGGAACTTGGCTCTTTCAGCCCATCAGCCTGGCAACTCTCCTCTTCCTATCTATGGGCACTGGGCATGATTCCCAGAGTTTGGGTGTCCCTGCACAATGACAGAGCTGCCTCCAACCATTTTGTTTTGTTCATCTGATAACCTCTTGAGCATTATTTGTACTTCCAAGATGACAGTCATTGTGTGTGTGTGGCGGGGTGTGGCTGTGTGTGTGTGTGTGTGGTATGTGTGTACACACACTTTTTTGTGTTGGGATTCTCAGAGAAAAAGACACAGCATGAGAGGCTGTCCCAATATATCAGAAATTATGTTTTCAAGGTAAACCGCATGGACAGATTGTGCCAGAGCCCAGGGTCAGATTTGAAACAATGTCATCAAAGGACAAATTAGGAATGTAGCAAGAGCTTGGTTTTTCAGCCTGTGTACAATGGAATTATGGTAATGCTCTGTCATAGGGCTGTTAAAAGGAGTGTTGATACACCACCTACTATGATCCTTGCTCATAGTAATCACATGATCAATGCTACCTGATGCTAGTACTATTTCTTTTGGTAGAAATATGAGTAGGACAGCAGGGTCAGGCTCCAGCAGTGATCTCAAGAGTTCAATGTATGTGAGGTATTTTTTACAGAGGAAGGAGAGTTTTGGAAAAATGTCCTTATCCTTTGAAAGAAATCTGTGTGCTTGCTTACAATTGTGGGGTCTGGCTCTTCGAAGTGAAGTCGTAGATGGAATATGTGCACCTGTAGAGCCTGTCATTAGCTTGTGTAATAAAGCTGAATTTGATTCTTTAAGGCAATAATATGCTCATACTTCTTATTGTCACCTTAGTTTTCTGCACAGTGCAGGACACTTGTAACATTTGTGGAACCAAAACTCAGGTGTGGGTGGCTCTATGACTGGCCAGCAGAGGTCGCACTAAGGTGAGGTTCCCAGGATCTTAGTGCTGTGAAAGACCAAAACAGAGCGGCCTTGTCTTTGCTCAGGTGAGAAACGTTTAAAGGGGAACAAGGTCTCTTGGTGCTTGAATGCTTCAGCAGCAGTGGTGAGCCATAGGCTACACAACTGATAGAGCCACTCAGATTTTGCCTGTCTTTCTTGCCCCATGTCATGCTGTGCAGGACTCTACAGCTTCCATTGCAGCCCTCCAGGCAGACAAGGAACAATCAGTGCCCTGTGTTTTGTGGTCAGTTGAAAAAAAACTCCTGCCCCCAGAGCCTGGCTAAGCACCATGGTCTTTAAGACTCTTTTTATTCTCCACAAATTACGACGAGGTATTTTGGCGACCCTATCTTCCCAGAGAGGCCAGGAATTGTATGGGCCTTGATAAGCAGCCCTGAGGTCATGGCTGATGCAAAATAACCAGGAGAGAAGTCACTGCACTCATGTGGGTTGAGTAAGTTGACCCTCTCAGATTGAGCAAACAAAGGTTGCACAGTTGGATCTGAAGTGCGGCATTTCTTTGGAGATCCAGAAAATTATGGAATCCAGTGGTTGAAATGGTCCTTCATTCTCCACCCATATGGAACATAAACTTTGAATTTTGTAAAAAGGTGGCTCTGCAAAACTTTCAAAACCTATTTGGGCAACAAAGACGGTGACTTGGGGCATCTTGATTCTTAAAGTGCACCTCCACAGAGTCAAAGATCAGACTTATTAATGGGATTGGACTGGGGAGAGGTGAAAGAGCAACACAACTGAAGATCAGGTGAGAGCATTCACATCTAAAAAGGCTTTAAGTAGGAGTTGCATGCCCTGAAAGGCTGGTTTGCATTCTCTGAGACTTGGTGTCCTGTTTCTGGTGTTTCTCTTCCTAGTTATACCAAGGGATAATTACGAATTCTATTTTTAGGGAAGAAGCCCCAATAATTTGAAGTTGGTGATCACTGGTAGGGGTTTGCAGGTGTACCTTTGTAAAATGCTTGCCATGGCAGAAATTGTGAACTTGGCTAAAGCTGGCATGCCCTCTTCAGACTACTCTTTCAAGGTACAGATACAGCCTTAGACATCGTCATTTCACATACCTTGTGGGTTTTTAAGCAATGGACATTGGTGTCCTCTGGCAGAAGTGGGGAAGAGACTATAAGGAGAAATTAGCTTTTGCCAGGTTGGTTGCAGGGTTATAAATGTTCATAGTAAAGCTATGGGTTCCAAGTTGGGTGGTCACAGTTTTTCCAGTAAACACAGCCAGACAAAAGTCAATGAAATATGAATAAGGCACCAGTTCAAACAGTAGCTATGCTTACTTCATTATCTACACTTCTGCCATGAATTCTAGCTGGTTGTTTGTATAAACATAAATCTCACAAAAAATTATAGTCCAAAGTAATTATTATAAATATAATTTTATTCTAATTTTTTGGGTATTTAGATCAAATATAAGTGCATACTTCTTTTTTGTAGCAATAGTTTTAATTTTAGTGCCATCAGTTATTTTATTTTTAAAATTATATGATAGGCATCAGCTTGTATAATATAAACATTATTAAAATAAACTAATATGATTCTCCTTCAATTATTCCGGGTTCAATAACTTCTTGTAACTTTCATAGGAATTTGAATATCTTCTTAGATTTTAAATATAGTTACACTTATTTTGGAGATGATAGTTATTGTATATTTTTATAGAAATAAGCTGTATTTTGTTGTTCAATTAATTTTCACCATGCTATACTTCAATATGTAGTGAATTTTCTCTTCTTAGCTTTATATTTCATGTTAGACTGCATGGGAAATAAAATTTGCTAAATATTTTCATTTCAAATTAACTGTACATTTACACACACCACTTTATTACAGTTGTTCACCAATAAGTATCTGAAAGCATAAACAGGTTCATATTACTTGAAAGAGTATTACTATTTTTAAGAAGTCATCCGAAAGTAATAAACCACTCTTAGGTGAACAACATTAGAAGTGAAAATGTTCCTATGCACATTATATATTACAGTAAAAAGTCAAATGCCTTATAAAACATCACTTACAGAAAATGTCACATGATTTTTTCAATTAAATTTTATAACTCTAGGAAAACAAATCATTTGAGGGATAGCAATGAGACAAAACACTCTAGTCCCAATAAGTACCCTAGTAATTAGGTGACATTATTCATTGCAAAAGACTTGTGTTTTTGGAGACTACTCTATGCTCAGTCATTACTGGACACCAATGGAAGTCAGTGCACAAAATGATCTTCATTAAATTCTCTTTTTAACATTGCAGTGCACACCTTAAAATTATTCTTGAATATCCATTAGCATACAATTTTATGGTACTTCAGGTTTATGAAACAACAGAGTGATTGCACATTTATATACCTCACAATGTAATCACCACAATAATTCATCTGTCATTGTACAAAGTTATCACAATATTATTGACTATGTTCCCCATGCCGTACTTTATATTACATTACAGTCATAGTTTTTAATTATAGGTATATTTTCAGTAAAACATACAGAGAGAGTGTGTACTCCATCTTTTCCTAAACTTCTCTGAGTGACTTTGGGTTTCTGGTGCCTTATTTAGAAAAAAAATATCTAAAGATCAGTGAAAAGTGTTGAAAATATTCATAAAAATTATCAATAAGACTACTTTATTAGCAACTAAGCAATGCCTTATATGCACTTCTCTTTATAGGAGAATTGTGAAACCAAGTTCAAATGCACCATCAAGCTAATTTTGTAAAACATTGAAAGTTGAAGTAACTGAGGTTTTACAGGTTTATTAACATGCTGAGTGTCACAGAGCTAGCAAAAAATACAATAATATTTGTGTTCATGTTCTTTGCTAAGAAGGTAACAGCTTGAGAGTGGTTGCTTGACTTCAAATAACACAGTATGTCTGTACAATTTTTCAGTCTTTTGCGAATCCCCATGACTGCTGGCAATTTAATATATTTAAAAAAGGTCTTCATGTTATATATCTAGTATTCAATTCATTTGCAATTTCAATTTTAAAACAATAATAAACACTTCAAAGGAAAAACAATAAGAATGTACATCACTTTAAAAATTACATGGACAGACAAAAAAACCTCTTCTATGCTTCTATTAAGAGAAAATTTCTAGAATAAGGATGGGATCAAAGAGAGAAATCGATTTTGGTAGTCAGGGGCTGGGGACAGAGAAGTGGGGAGTGAAAGATTTGGGTGAGTAATTTTTATTTGGGAGATGACATATTTTATGGCTTCATAGTAATGATGGATGATCTAAATGCCCATGAATGTATACTTTGTCATGATAATTATTAAATTTTACTATAATGAACTTAACATTTTAATGTAAGAGATTATATTAATGTTGGAAAAGTAAAGTAAAGAACAAACAAGCAATAACAATAAAGGACAAAGAAAAAAAGCATGTTCTGGTGAAGTACAGGATTGAATGTGTTGTACAGGAAACAGTGCCAGAGGTCATTCCAGATTCTGTCACCACTATGGCAATTCTGGGCCCAGTGACATTCCCAGGTTTTCTAAAAGACACAGAGCTGGTACATGTGACAGCTCATCTACCAGTAGTGCTGAGTCTTTTGCAGGACCCAGATCTCTAGCAGAACCTGCTCCACACACCTGCTCACCACCCCAGAGCTGTAGGTCTATCTAATGGTGATAGACCTGCAGTTCCATCACTATTAGGTATACCTGAAGCTCTGAAGGAGCTGCTTTGTGTGGACACCTGCTGAGTGTCAGGATGTTTCTTTGATGCTGGCTTGCTCTTGCACCTTCAATAGGATTCTCAGGAGACATACGAGCAAGTTCTGAGCTATGTTGTGTTACTTTAACTTGAATTGCAGTGGAAAGAGTAGCAAAAATGACCCCCATTCTTTTTTCAGGTGCATTCCAAATCCAGGACCCATAACCAAGATCTTGAGAAAAGCCGCCTTCCTTGGGTGTAGGCCCAGATGGCAATCTGAGCCCCTTCTTTTCACCTGGCTGACTGCCAGTCTCTGGGGCTCCTCCTTGTGTGTGTGGAACCAGGGCATCCCTCTGTGCTCACATGCACCACTCACAGGCCATTTTCACACTTAGGCTTTCCTCCTTTAAATTCAGGCCTTTGGGCTGGGTCAATGGAAGTTAAGCTTGGCACTCCAGGTCAAGGCCTCATGGCAAGAACTGGATGCAGACTCAGAAGTTTACTCTGAGAAATGGTCTGTCTAGTTTCTGGTCTGGTGGTCTTGCCTGATCATTCCTGGGCATGGGTTTCAGTAAAGCATCATGGCGATATTCACCAAGGTTCTGTATTTGTCCTTGCTGGCATGAGGTACCTGCCTCTAACACAGAGAATCATAGAGTGTGTGTCCTCATCAACTAGGTCATCACTGGTGTTTTGTATGAACCTCTGCAGTGACAGTGACCAGCATCTGGTGTGGAGGTATATCAGCCATTCTTCACACCTGACTTTGAGCTCCCAGAACAGGCACAGGCTGTCTCAGTATAGACCTCAACTCAGTGACATGACATTCCGCTGGATGGATTAGAATAAACCATAGGAAGAGTCACTCTATCCTCCACATACCAGACAGCCAAATTTGACCTGGAGTGTGAATTTAACCAGCCCCCTAGGCTACTGAATTCTACTCAGCCAGTTTCTCCTCAGGGAATGCCCAACTTAGGTGGACACCACAAAGCCCACCACAAAAACACAACCACAAACAGGAAAGAAACTTAAGGCTGTTCTGGTAAGCATAGAGAACTGGACACTCTTGGTCTTGACCTCCCTTAGCCTCTTTCTGTTTCCTTCGCCTTTCCCTAAAAATCGCAAGAGGCATTTATAGTGAGACCTGAACAATACCAAAATCAAGAGAAAGGGTTTCAACTACATTCTTTCTTTGTCCACATTTTATTGGGCAAGGACTTCTTTAAAATGTGGCTTCCTGGTTACCAAGTCTACAAGTTTCTTGGGGTCTATAATCAAGAAGTGAGGTCATTGTCTTGGGTTTTTTACCTGGACTTCCTCTTAAAACAAGGCCTCTCCAAAGCCTCTCTGGGTTGATGACTTCTCACTCTTTTTTTAATTCATTTTTATTGTTAGACTTATTGGGGTGACATCTGTTAGCAAGGATTACATAGGTTTCAGGCATGCGATTCTAGAGTGCATTGTCAACTTGATGAATAATAAGTTCACCACCCAATGTGACCTCTCTTTCCATCGCCCTATATTCAGCTTCCGCCCCTCCTCTCCCACTCCCTCCCCTTTCTTGCCTCCCGGACCCACACATCCCCAAACAAACATTAAAATATTGATTGTGTCCAAGGGTTATTTGTTTCTTCATTTCTTTTTTCTTTGCTTTCAGTTTTATATTCCGCATATGAGTGAAGTCATACAGTTCTTTATTTTTTCTGTCTGGAATATTTCTCTAAGCATAATGATCTCCAAGTCCATCCATTCTGTTGAAAATGGCAATATTTCATTATTCCTTATAGCTGAGTAATATTCCATTATGTAACATCCATTTATAATCAAAACACTAAATAAAATAGGAAAGTATCTCAACATAATAAAGGCCATATATGACAGAACCTTGGCAAACATCATACTGAATGGGGAAATGCTGAACCCTATTCCCCTAAAGTCAGGAACAAGACAGGGAATTCCCCCTGTCACCACAGCTATTTAATATAGTAATGGAAATTCTAGCCACAGCAATCAGGCAAGAGAAAGGAATCAAAGATATCCTAATTGGGAAAGAAGAGGTCAAATTGTCACTATTTGCGAATGACATGATCCTTTATATAAAAAATTCCAAAGATTCCACCAGGAAACTCTTAGAAACAATTAACGAATATAGTAAAGTTGCAGGATACAAAATCAATGTACAAAAATCAACAGCATTCCCTCATACAAACAATGAATCCTCAGAAAAGGAAAGGAGGGAGTCAATTCCTTTTGCTATCACCACAAAAAGAATGAAATACCTGGGAATTAACTTAACAAAGAACATGACAGACTCATTCACAGAAAACAATAAGACACTTTTGAAAGAAATTGAAACACACTTTAAGAGGTGGAAAAATATCCCCTGTTCATGGATAGGAAGACTCAACATTGTTAAAATAGACATTCTGCCCCAAGCAATCTACAGATTTAATGCAATACCCATCAAAATCCCACAATCATACTTCCGTGAAATAGATACAAGAATTATTAGATTTATATGGAACCATAAACAACCTCGAATTGCCAAAGGAATATTACATAAATGGAATAAGGCTGGTGGCATTACACTTCCTGACTTCTATTTATATTACAAAGCATCGATAGTCAAAACAGCTTGGTATTGGCAGAAGAACGGAAATATAAACCAATGCACTGTAGAATTGTATGCCTGAAACGTATGTAATCCTTGCTAACAAATGTCACCCCAATAAGTCTAACAATAAAAGTGAATTAAAAAAAAAATAAATAAACCAATGGAATAGAACTGAAAACCCAGAAATAAACCCGTAAATTTATGGACAAATAATTTTTGATAAAGGAGCAAAAAACATACAATGGGGAAAAGTCAGCCTCTTTAGTAGGTGGTGCTGGGAAAACTGGAAAAACATATGCAAAAGAATGAACCTGAGCTGTGAACTCTCTCCATACACAAAAATTAACTCAAAATGGATTAAAGATCCTCATATAAGACCTGCAACAATAAACTGTATAGAAGAAGACATTGGTACTAAACTTATACACCTAGGACTCAAGGAAGATTTCATGAACCTGTCCTCAAAGGCAAGGGAAGTAAAAGCAAAAATAAATGAATGGGACTATAGCAAACTAAAAAGCTTCTGCACAGCGAAAGAACCATCAACAGGGCAAAGAGACAGTCAACTGAATGGGAGAAAACATTTGCAAATAATGCATCAGATAAGAGTCTAATATTTAAAATGTATAAAGAACTAATAAGACTTAACAACAAAAAAAAACAAACAACCCAATTGAAAATTGGGCAAAAGAACTAAACAGATACTTCTCTCATGAAGAAATAAAAGTGGCCAGCAGACATATGAAAAAGTGCTCATCCTCATTAGCTACCAGGGAAATGCAAATCAAAACTACAATGAGATACCACCTTACACATGTGAGAGTGGCTATTATCAACAAGACAAGGAATAACAAGTGCTGGAAAGGATGTGGAGAAAAAGGAACACTGGTACACTACTGGTGGGAGTGCAAACTGGTACAACCACTGTGGAAGGAGTGTGGAGGATCCTCAGAAAATTGGGAATGGAGCTACCATTTGACTCAGCAGTGAGATCTACCCAAAAGACGTGAAAACCTTTGTCCGCAAAGACTTATGTACCACAATGTTCATAGCAGCGCTGTTCACAGTGGCCAAAACATGGAAACAACCAAAGTGCCCTGCGACAGATGACTGGATAAAGAAGCTGTGGTATATATACACAATGGAATATGTGTACATGTATATGTGCTCCCTCTTTATCTTTTGCGAAGTGCATTTGCAGCCACAACAGCAGAGTCAACCCCACATACTTGGAAGTTCTGAGTCCTGCCAGAACAAAAACATTGACCATCCAGAGTTGAACTAAGGCCTGGCTTTATTTTCTCACCAGTCATGTGATTTTGTAAACAAACCTGTTCTTTTAGCTTCTTCTTAGTCTCCCTTCTGCACAGTGTTGGTCTTTCTAGTCTTCATTCCATAGGCTGTCACTACACATTCTCTCTCTCTCTCTCTCTCTCTCTCACACACACACACACACACACACACAAACACACACACCCATACACACAAGCATACACGCACGCACACACACAAACACACACACACATACACTCACAGGCAGACACACACACCCATACACACATATGCAGACACACACACAAACACACATATACATACATATACTGGAAGTGTCTGGAACGTCTGGGGCAGGGTCACATGAGCACAAGCACATTTATAACAAATGGATGGTAATGACTATGCTGAACAGAGCACTGAACACGGTATGAGTAGAACATGGTGGGAGTGCTCTGGCATCCAGTGACTGTCATTCATTCTCTTTCTTTTATTTCAGAAGGATTGAAATAACTGAAATCTCTACATGGTCTTCTGAGGCTTAGAATGTTACAAGGTCTATCTTTATAGTTAGTTTCATGTTTAAGCATCAAGTTTCATTCTAGGTGCTGGGCAGGCTCACAGTGGTTGCCAGTGTGCCTAAGTCTACATCAAACATCCCTGTGCTAGCCCCTTTTCTTTAACCTGAATGGAATCAGTGAATGGGTTGTAAAATACAGATGAGAATAGGGCCAAAAAATGGGTGTCATTTTAACATGGAACAATGAAATATTTATGACTCTGCTTGCTTTCTCTGTCTGTCTGGGTATCCCTTTCTCTTCTGATTCTCTCTCTGCCATTTTCTCTACACTTGGACCTTGTCTCTCTGTGTACATATATCTTTCTTTGTCTGCCTCATGGTTGATCTTTCTATGTGTCTCTCTCTGTCTTTTTGAATTCATGTTCACTAGAGAAAATGTCACCTGTTATAATCTGCCATATCAAGCCCCAGTAAAAAATACAAACAAATAAGCCATAACAAAATGTTGTCACCACCACCAAAAAAAACACTTCTATCCAATTCCTTACAGAGCTTAATCTTGACAGGTTATGCATGATGTCACAGACAAAGCCCACCTAATATGAGCCTTAGTTGAAAGTGAAGCCCAGCCTCCCAGGTAACTTTGAGATGGAGGCTGTCAGCTCTTGAACACCTGGGTCCTGATCATACAGAATGAGATATGGTTCATGTTTGTTTCCATTAGCACTGTTTGTGGGGACTGCAGTAACTCAGCTGACAACAAGCACATCCTAGCAGGTCAGGTCTGGCCCTGCCTTCCTTACTTTCCAGCACATACCAGATACCAGGACTTTTTTGAACCTACTCTCTACACAAATGAATTATGTTTGTGCTTTGAGTTCCTGTCCCATTGAGCTCCCCCACAATAACACACTGTTTAGTGATTTCTGCAGGAATGCTTTCTCTTACTGCATAATCACAGCACTAATGACACACTGGAAGTCTTTTAGACACACCTAGAGTCTATGGTCCTCTGTACAGCACTCACTGTTTTCTTTCACATGAATTAGCCTTCATGCTGCATCCATGTCTCTCTCATGGCCCTCAACTTTGGGGGGACTAAGACCATGTGTGTACTCTCAGCCATTCTTAGGTTGAGTGCACAAGGCCCTAAAGTTGAAAATATGTATAAATGCTTCTAGTATGTGAGCAGCGCACATTGTAAAGATGGATGCTGATAATCAAAGATGCATGGTGCTCAGAGGCAAGAAACTCCCAGAATGAACCCTTTTGTTTCTTAATTCTTAATCCATGGAGCAAAGTGCAAACAGCTTGCCCTCTGGTGGTGATCCCCAGTACTGCAGTCCCAAGGAAGAAAATTCTGAGGAACGCACATACTCTTGTGTCTGGTTTTCTCAGCGATTTTGGTAACTCTTGGACCAAGGGGCAATGGGGCTGCACCTACTGGATCTAGAAAATTGTGGAAAACCCCAAAGGGTACTCTCACTTTCCTGTCCACTCTTTTGGTTTGTCAAGTTCAGTCACAAAGCCTCTCACCTAATCTGGGCAGTGATTCAATCCACTTCCACCTGAGAACCCTGAATCTTTAACAAGGCTGATATTGCCCCTCATTTCTGGGTCACTGTTGAAATGTTCTGCAACATGTCTGCATGAACCAGGCCCATTAGTCTCCAACATGCCTCCTGCTTAGAAGGAACTCTAGGGAGTATAAACATTTGCCAGGGACACAGAACAGACTGTGTCGTGAGAGAAAAGAAGTGAAATCATGCCATTTTACAAATGGTGAGACTATTGGGTCAATGCACATTATCTTAGAGAAGAACAAACTGAGGCATTTTTCCCTGAACCCCTCCACACTGCGTGTGTCTGCATGTAGTTACAGTTGCACAGGGTGCAGACACAGAAACCACACTTGTTTTGCTTTCAGGTGCTGTTCACGAAGACCCCTGAGCATGTGGCTTATACTGCCCATTACCTTGGTGAACCTCCACGCCCTATTTATGGGGTCTGGTATGATGCCCAGAACCTGGGTGGTCCACCATTAAGATAGATCTGCCTCCAACCACTTCTGTCTTTCTATATGATAACGTCTTGGGTTTGAATTTATTGTTTTATATTTAGGAAGGCTGTCATTTCGTGTTTGATTGTGTGTGTGTGTGTGTGTGTCTGTGTGTGTTTGTGTGTACATGTGTGGTGGATTTGTATATTATCTATTATACACACACACACACACACACACACAAATTCATAATGTGTTTGTTGAATCTCAGAGAAAATTACCAAACACGAGTGGTTGTTTCAGAATCTCAGAAATACTCATTTCCAAAGCACACCACATTGACAGGTTCCGCCAGTGCACAGGGTCAGATCTAAGACATGGCAATTGAAGTACACACTAGAAATGTAGCAGTTGCTTGGTTAGACATTTTTTTACCATGGAATTATTGTAATGCTCCATCATAGAGGTGTGAAAAGAAGTAACAATACATTACCAATTATAATGCTACCTCATATTAGTAATATTTTTTTAGTATTTGATATTCCAGCAGGCAACACAGATACCTTTTATAAACAGGCAGTAAAGGTTTGGAGAAATAGAGAAAAATGTCCTCATACTGTTAAAGAAATCTGTGTGTTTTCTTACATTGGTGAGGTCTCACTCTTTGAGGTAACACCTAAAATGTGATAGGTACACATGTAGAGGTAGTCGGCAGCTCATGTATAGAAAGCTGACAACAATTTCTGAGGGTGGAGATGTGCTCACACTTTTATGTGTCACCTTAGTTTTCAACAGAGAGTTGTATACTCCAAATATTTGGGAAACTCAATCAAACTCAGGTGATGTACCCTAACTGACCAGAAATGGCCACCCTGGGCCTGAGCTCCCAGGATCGTAGCACTGCAATAGAAAAAGACAAGGTTTTGCCTTGTCTCTGCTCTGAAAAGAGGTGTTTGAAGGCAACCAAGGTTTCTGGCAATTGCTAAGTTAGAAGCATGCAGAGTACCATAAAACACAAAGGATATAAAGCCACACAGCATTTGCCTCATCCAACATCAAGCCTCTTGGTACTCAAGTCTGTTATTGCATTCCAGCAGGCAACACAGATACCTTTATTGCCCCTTACTATGTGGTCAGTCACAGCTAATTCTCCTCCTGCTCAAGTCAGTCTGAGAACCATGGTCTTCATGACTCTCCATTCTCTGCAAATTTATGGTAGATATTCTGAGGTACCATCTTCCCTGAGTGACCTTAAGTGGTCTGAGCCACTGCAGCAGCCTGCACTGGAGTACTGGCTGAAGAAAAATAACCAGACAAGAAGTCACTGTAGGGGGTTACTTCAATAGGGTGAGCCTCCCATTTGATACAAACTGATATATATTATTGGATTTGTGGTTTTGTGCCTCTTTGAAAACCCTGGAATTTACCTGACTAAGTTTCTGACAACGTCCTTCCTCTTCCAGCTTGCTCTATCAAAGAAAAGTGAATTTACAAAACATGCAGCTGTGTGATGCTTTCAAAACCCAGGTGTGTCACAGTGACTGTGCCTGGGGCTATTCTGGTCTGGGATGAGACTTTTTAATGGAAATGGATTCAGGATGGTGAAAGAGGAAAATAACTGAAATCCAGATGCGGAAAGTTGCATCATGGAAAGCTTTAATTAGGTGCGGCACACACTGCCATTTTGGTTTGCTTATAAGAGAATTGGTCTCTTGATTCTGGTGTGTATCTACCAAGATATGATTTCAGATAATGTGGATATTTTATTCTAGGTAAGCTGTCCCTCCTTGCTTAAGTACATGAGAACTGGTAGCAGTTTTCAGGTGTACCTTTGCGAAATGACTACCATAGTAGAAAATGTAAACTTGGCTACAATAACCACTGTTCACATCATTTTCCTGAGGCACACACACAGTGTTTGACTGCTTCCCTCAATGTGTGTCATGGATTTTATTTTTTTTTATTTTTTTATTCATTTTTATTGTTAGACTTATTGGGGTGACATTTGTTAGCAAGGATTACGTAGGTTTCAGGCAAGCAATTCTACAGTGCATTGTCAACTTGATGTATAATAAGTTCATCACCCAATGTGACATCTCTATCCATCACCCTATATTCAGCTTCCCCCCTCCTCGCCCACTCCATCCCCTTTCTCACCTCTCGTACCCACTCACCCCCAAACAAACATTAAATTATTGATTGTGTCCATGGGTTATTTGTTTCTTCCTTTCTTTATTCTTTGCTTTCAGTTTTATATTCCGCATATGAGTGAAGTCATACAGTTCTTTGTTTTTTTCCGTCTGGCTTCTTTCACTAAGCATGATGATCTCAAGGTCTATCCATTTTGCTGAAAAAGGGCAATATTTCATCTTTTCTTACAGCTGAGTAATATTCCATTGTGTAAAACCCATTTATAATCAAAACACTAAATAAAATAGGTATAGAAGGAAAGTATCTCAACATAATAAAGGGCATATATGACAGAACCTTGGCAAACATCATACTGAATGGGGAAATTCTGAAACCTATTCCCCTAAAGTCAGGAATAAGACAGGAAATACCCCCTGTCACCATTGTTATTTAATATAGTACTGGAAGTTCTAGCCACAGCAATCAGGCAAGAAAAAGGAATCAAAGATATCCAAATTGGGAAAGAAGAGGTCAAATTGTCACTATTTGTGGATGACATGATCCTTTATATAAAAAATTCCAAAGATTCCACCAGGAAACTATTAGAAACAATTAACAAATATAGTAAAGACTCAGGATACAAAATCAATGTACAAAAATCAACAGCATTCCTTCATACAAAAAATGATCCTCAGAAAAGGAAAGGAGGGAGTCAATTCCTTTTGCTATCACAACAAAAAGAATGAAACACCTGGGAATTAACTTAACAAAGAATATGACAGACTTATTCACAGAAAACTGTAAGACACTTTTGAAAGAAATAGAAACAGACTTTAAGAGGTGGAAAAATATTCCCTGTTCATGGATAGGAAGACTCAACATTGTTAAAATAGACATTCTGCCCAAAGCAATCTACAGATTTAATGCAATACCCATCAAAATCCCACAATCATTCTTTCCTGAAATAGATAAAGGAATTATTAGATTTATATGGAACCATAAACTACCTAATACTACATAAAAGGAATAAGGCTGGTGGCATTACACTTCCTGACTTCTATATATATTAAAAAGCATCAATAGTCTGGCAGAAGGACAGAAATATAGACCAATGGAACAGAACTGAAAACCCAGAAATAATTCCGCAAATTTGTGGACAAATAATTTTTGATAAAGGAGCAAAAAACATACAATGGGGAAAACACAGCCTCTTTACTAGGTGGTGCTGGGAAAACTGGAAAAACATATGCAAAAAAATGAACCTGAGCTGTGAACTCTCTCCATACACAAAAATTAACTCAAAATGGATTAAAGATCCTCATATAAGACCTGCAACAATAAACTGTATAGAAGAAGACATTAGTACTAAACCTATAGACCTAGGACTCAAGGAAGACTTCATGAACCTGTCCTCAAAGACAAGGGAAGTAAAAGCAAAAATAAATGAATGGGACTATATCAAACTAAAAAGCTTCTGCACAGAAACTGAAACCACCAACAAGGCAAAGAGACAGTCAACTGAATGGGAGAAAACTTTTGCAAATAATGCATCAGATAAGGGTCTAGTATTTAATATGTATAAAGAACTAATAAGACTTAACAACAAAAAAACAAACAACCCAATTGAAAATTGAGCAGAACTAAACAGACACTTCTCCCACGAAGAAATAAAAGTGGCCAGCAGACATACGAAAAAGTGCTCATCCTCATTAGCTATCAGGGAAATGCAAATCAAAACTACAATGAGATACGACCTCACACCTTGAGAGTGCCTATTATCAACAAGACAAGGAATAACAAGTGCTGGAAAGGATGTGGAGAAAAAGGAACACTGGTACACTACTGGTGGGAGTGCAAACTGGAACAACCACTGTGGAAGGCAGTGTGGAGGATCCTCAGAAAATTGGGAATGGAGCTACCATTTGACTCAGCAGTGGGATCTACCCAAAAGACTTGAAAACCTTTGTCCACAAAGACTTATGTACCCCAATGTTCATAGCAGTGCTGTTCACAGTGGCCAAAACATGGAAACAACCACACTGCCCTGACACAGATGACTGGATAAAGAAGCTGTGGTACAAACACACAAAGGAATATGTGTACATGTATATGTGCTCACTCTTTGTGTTTTGCGAAGGGCATATGCAGCCACAACAGCACAGTCAACCCTACATACTTGGAAGTTCTGAGTCCTGCCAGACCCACAACATTGAAGATCCAGAGTTGAGCTAAGACCTGGCTTTATTTTCTCACCAGTCATGTGATTTTGTAAACAAACCTGTTCATTTAGGTTCTTCTTAGTCTCCCTTCTGCACACTGTTGGTCTTTATAGTCTTCATTCCATAGGCTGTCACTACACATTCTCACTCTCTCTCTCTCTCTCACACACACACACACACACACACACACACACACACACACGCACACACACACACACACACACACAGGCACTCACACCAATAAACACACATGCAGACACAAACACACACACACATACTGGAAGTGTCTGGAACGTCTGGTTTGGGTCACATGAGCACAAGCACATTTATAACAAATGGGTGGTAATGACAATACTGAACAGAGAACTGAACACGGTATGAATTGAACATGGTGGGAGTGCTCTGGCATCCAGTGACTCTCATTCATTCTCTTTCTTTTATTTCAGAAGGATTGAAAGTAACTGAAATCTCTACATGGTCTTCTGGGGCATAGAATGTTACAAGGTCTATCTTTATAGTTAGTTTCATGTTTAAGCATCAAGTTTCAGTCTAGGTGCTGGGCAGGCTCACAGTGGCTGCCAGTGTGCCTAAGACTACATCAAACATCCCTGTGCTAGCCTCTTTTCTTTAACCTGAATGGAATCAGTGACTGGGTTGTAAAATACAGAATAGAATAGGGCCAAATAATGACTGTCATTTTACCATGGAATAATGAAATATTTATGACTCTGCTTGCTTTCTCTGTCTGTCTGTGTATCACTTTGTCTTCTGATTCTCTCTCTGCCATTTTCTCTGACTGTTGGACCTTGTCTCTATGTGTATACATATCTCTCTTTTACTGCCTCATGGTTGATCTTTCTATGTGTCTCTCTCTGTCTTTTTGAATTCATGTCACTAGAGAAATAGTCACCTACTATAATCTGCCATATCAATCCCCAGTGCAAAATACAAACAAATAAGCAATAACAAAATGTTGTCACCACCACCAACAAAAAAATTCTATCCAATTGCTTACGGAGCTTAATCTTGACAGGTAATGCATGATGTCACAGACAAAGCCCACCTAATATGAGCCTTAGTTGAAAGTGAAGCCCAGCCTCCCAGGTAACTTTGAGATGGAGGCTGCCAGCTCTTGAACACCTGGGTCCTGATCTTACAGACTGAGATATGGTTCATGTTTGTTTCCATTAGCACTGTTTGCGGGGACTGCAATAATTCAGCAGACAACCAGCACATCCTAGCAGGTCAGGTCTGGCCCTGCCTTCCTTACCTTCCAGCACTCACCAGCCACCAGGACTTTTTTGAACTTTCTCTCTACATAAATGTATTGTGTTTGTGCTTTGAGTTCCTGTCCCTTTGAGCTCCCCCACACTAACACTGTTTAGTGATTTCTGCAGGCATGCCTTCTCTTACTCCCTAATCTCAGCACTAATGACACCCTGGAAGCCTTTTGTACACACCTAGAGTCTATGGTGCTCTGTACAGCACTCACTGTTCTCTTTCACATGAATTAGCCCTCATGCTGCACCCATGTCTCTCTCATGGCTCTCAACTTTGGGCGGACTAAGACCAGGTGTGTACTCTCAGCCCTTCTTAGGTTGAGTGCAGAAGGCACAAAAGTTTAAAAAATGTATAAATGACTCTAGTATGTGAGCAGCTCACTTTGTAAAGATGGATGCTGATAATCAATGGTGCATAGTGCTCAGAGGCAAGAAACTCCCAGAATGAACCCTTTTGTTTCTTAATTCTTGGGACATTGAGCAAAGTGCAAACAGCTTGCCCTTTGTGGTCATCCCCAGTACTGCAGTCCCAGGCAGAAAATCCTGAGGAGGGGACATACTCTTGTGTCTGGTTTTCTCAACGATTTTGGTAACCCTAGGACTAAGGGGCAATGGGGATGCACCTACTGGATCCAGAAAAATGTGGAAAACCCCAAAGGGTACTCTCACTTTCCTGTCTGTGTCTACTGTTTTGGTTAGTCAAGTTCAGTCACAAGGAATCTCACCTAAGCTGGGCAATGATTCAATCCACTTCCACCTGAGAACCCTGAATCTTTAACAAGGCTGATATTGCCCCTCATGTCTGGGTCACTGTTCAAGTGTTCTGCAACATTTCTGCATGAAGCAGGCCCATTAGTCTCCAACATGCCTCCTGCTTAGAAGGAACTCTAAGGAGTACAAACATGTGCCAGGGACACAGAACAGACTGCGCCCTGAGAGAGAAGAAGTGAAATCATGCCATTTTACAAATGGTGAGACTATTGGGTCAATGCACATTATCATAGAGAAGAACAAACTGAGGCATTTTTCCCTGAACCCCTCCACACTGCGTGTGTCTGCATGTAGTTACAGTTGCACAGGGTGCAGACACAGAAACCACACTTGTTTTGCTTTCAGGTGCTGTTCACGAAGACCCCTGAGCATGTGGCTTATACTGCCCATTACCTCGGTGAATCTCCACGCCCTATTTATGGGGTCTGGTATGATGCCCAGAACCTGGGTGGTCCAGCATTAAGATGGATCTGCCGCCAACCACTTCCGTCTTTCTATATGATAATGTCTTGGGTTTGAATTTATCGTTTTATATTTAGGTAGGCTGTCATTGCGTGTTTGAGTGTGTGTGTGTGTACATGTGTGGTGGATATGTATATTATCTATTACACACACACACACACACACACACACACACACACACACACACAAACACATAATGTGTGTTTGGTGAATCTCAGAGAAAATTACCAAACACGAGTGGTTGCTTCAGAATCTCAGAAATACTCATTTCCAAAGCAAACCACATTGACAGGTTCAGCCAGTGCCCAGGGTCAGATCTAAGACATGGCAATTGAAGTACACACTAGAAATGTGGCATTGCTTGGTTAGTCAGTTTTCGTACCATGGAATCCTGGTAATGCTGCATCATAGAGATGTGGAAAGAAGTAACAATACATTACCTATTATAATGCCACCTCATATTAATAATATTTCTTTAGTATTTAATATGTGAGAGAGTTTTATAAACAGGCAGAAAAGTTTTGGAGAACTAGAGAAAAATATCCTCATACTGTTAAAGAAATCTGTGTGTTTTCTTACATTGGTGAGGTCTCACTCTTTGAGGTAACACCTAAAATGTGATAGGTACACATGTAGAAGTAGTCAGCAGCTCATGTATAGAAAGCTGACAATAATTTCTGAGGGTGGAGATGTGCTCACACTTTTATGTGTCACCTTAGTTTTCAACAGAGAGTTGTATACTCCAAACATTTGGGAAACTCAATCAAACTCAGGTGATGTACCCTGACTGACCAGAAATGGCCACCCTGGGCCTGAGCTCCCAGGATCGTAGCACTGCAATACAAAAAGACAAGGTTTTGCCTTGTCTCTGCTCTGAAAAGGGGTGTTTGAAGGCAACCAAGTTTACTGGCAATTTGGAAGTCAGAAGCATGCAGAGTATCGTAAAACACAAAGGTTATAAGGCTACACAGCATTTGCGTCATCCAACATCAAGCCCCTTAGTACTCAAGTCTGCTATTGCATTCCAGCAGGCAACACAGATACCTTTATTGCCCATTACTATGTGGTCAGTCACAGCTAATTCTCCTCCTGCTCAAGTCAGTCTGAGAACCATGGTCTTCAAGACTCTCTCCATTCTCTGCATATTTATGGTAGATATTCTAAGGAACCATCTACTCAGAGTGACCTGGAGTGGTCTGAGCCACGGCAGCCTGCACTGGAGTACTGGCTGAAGAAAAATAACCAGGCAAGAAGTCACTGTAAGGGGCTACTTCAATCGAGTGAGCCTCCCAGTTGGCACAAACAGATGTATATTATTGGATTTGTGGTGTTGTGCCATTTTGGAGATCCTGGAATTTACCTGACCAAGTTTCTGACAACGTCCTTCCTCTTCCAGCTTGCTCTATCAAAGAAAAGTGAATTTACAAGATATGCCGCTGTGTGATGCTTTCAAAATTCAGGTGAGTCACAGTGACTGTGCCTGGGGCTCTTCTGGTCTGGGATGAGACTTTTTAATGGAAATGGATTCAGGAGGGGTGAAAGAGGAAAACAACTGAAATCCAGGTGAGGAAAGTTGCATCTTGGAAGGCTTTAAGTAGGTGCTGCACACCCTGCCATGTTGGTTTACATTATATGAGAATTGGTCTCTTGATTCTGGTGTGTATCTACCAAGATATGATTGCAGATAATGTGGATATTTTATTCTAGGAAAGTTGTCCCCCCTTGCTTAAGTACATGAGAACTGGTAGCAGTTTGCAGGTGTACCTTTGTGAAATGACTACCATACTAGAAAGTGTAAACTTGACTACAATAACCCATGTTCAAATCATTTCTCTGAGGCACACACACAGTGTTTGACTGCTTCCCTCAATGTGTGTCATGGATTTTTATTTATTTATTTATTTATTTTATTCATTTATATTGTTAGACCTATTGAGGTGACATCTGTTATCAATGATTACGTAGGTTTCAGGCAAGCAATTCTACAGTGCATTGTCAACTTGATGTATAAAAAGTTCATCACCCAATATGACGTCTCTTTCCATCACCCTATATTCAGCTTCCCCCCTCCTCGCTCACTCCATCCCCTTTCTCCCCTCCCGGACCCACTCATCCCCAAACAAACATTAAACTATTGATTGTGTCCATGGGTTATTTGTTTTTTCCTTTCTTTTTACTTTGCTTTCAGGTTTATATTCCACATATGAGTGAAGTCATACAGTTCTTTGTTTTTTCTGTCTGGCTTATTTCACTAAGCATGATGATCTCCAGGTCCATCCATTTTGTTGAAAAAATGTCAATATTTCATCTTTTCTTACAGCTGAGTAATATTCCATTGTGTACCACCCATTTATAATCAAAACACTAAATAAAAGAGGTATAGAAGGAATGTATCTCAACATAATAAAGGCCATATATGACAGACCCTTGGCTAACATCATACTGAATGGGGAAATTCTGAAACCTATTCCCCTAAAGTCAGGAACAAGACAGGGAATTCCCCCTGTCACCACTTCTATTTAATATAGTACTGGAAGTTCCAGACAGAGCAATCAGGGAAGAGAAAGGAATCAAAGATATCCAAATTGGGAAAGAAGAGGTCATATTGTCACTATTTGTGGATAACATGATCCTTCATATAAAAAATTCCAAAGATTCCACCAGGAAACTCTTAGAAACAATTAACGAATATAGTAAAGTCTCAGGCTACAAAATCAATGTACAAAAATCAACAGCATTCCTTCATACAAACAATGAATCCTCAGAAAAGGAAAGGAGGGTGTAAATTCCTTTTGCTATCACAACAAAAAGAATGAAATACCTGGGAATTAACTTAACAAAGGACATGACAGACTTATTCACAGAAAACTGTAAGACACTTTTGAAAGAAATTGAAACAGACTTTAAGTGGTGGAAAAATATTCCCTGTTCATGGATAGAAAGACTCAACATTGTTAAAATAGACATTCTGCCCAAAGCAATCTACAGATTTAATGCAATATCCATCAAAATCCCACAATCATGCTTTCGTGAAATAGATAAAGGAATTATTAGATTTATATGGAACCATAAACTACCTCAAATTGCCGAAGCAATACTACATGAAAGGAATAAGGCTGGTGGCATTACACGTCCTGACTTCTATTTATAATAAAAAGCATCAATAGTCAAAACAGCTTGGTACTGGCTGAAGGACAGAAATATAGACCAATGGAACACAACTGAAAACCCAGAAATAAATCTGCAAATTTGTGGACAAATAATTTTTGATAGAGGAGCAAAAAACATACAATGGGGAAAAGACAGCCTCTTTAGTAGGTGGTGCTGGGAAAACTGGAAAAACTTATGCAAAAAAATGAACCTGAGCTGTGAACTCTCTCCATATACATAAATTAACTCAAAATGGATTAAAGATCCTCATATAAGACCTGCAACAATAAACTGTACAGAAGAAGACATTGGTACTAAACCTATAGACCTAGGACTCAAGGAAGACTTCATGAACCTGTCCTCAAAGACAAGGGAAGTAAAAGCAAAAATAAATGAATGGGACTATATCAAATTTAAAAGCTTCTGCACAGAAACTGAAACCATCAACAAGGCAAAGAGACAGTCAACTGAATGGGAGAAAACTTTTGCAAATAATGCATCAGATAAGGGTCTAATTTTTAATATGTATAAAGAATTAATAAGACTTAACAACAAAAAAACAAACAACCCAATTGAAAATTGGGCAGAAGAACTAAACAGACACTTCTCCTACGAAGAAATAAAAGTGGCCAGCAGACATATGAAAATGTGCTCATTCTCATTAGCTATCAGGGAAATGCAAATCAAAACTACAATGAGATACGACCTCACACCTTGAGAGTGCCTATTATCAACAAGACAAGGAATAACAAGTGCTGGAAAGGATGTGGAGAAAAAGGAACACTGGTACACTACTGGTGGGAGTGCAAACTGGTACAACCACTGTGGAAGGCAGTGTGGAGGACCCTCAGAAAATTGGGAATGGAGCTAGCATTTGACTAGGCAGTGGGATGTACCCAAAAGACTTGAAACCCTCGTACGCAAAGACTTATGTACCCCAATGTTCATAGCAGCGCTGTTCACAATGGACAAAACATGGAAACAACCACAGTCCTGCCACAGATGACTGGATAAAGACGCTGTGGTACATACACACAATGGAATATGTGTACATGTATATGTGCTCACTCTTTATGTTTTGCGAAGGGCATATGCAGCCACAACAGCACAGTCAACCCTACATACTTGGAAGTTCTGAGTCCTGCCAGACCCACAACATTGAAGATCCAGAGTTGAGCTAAGACCTGGCTTTATTTTCTCACCATTCATGTGATTTTGCAAACAAACCTTTTCATTTAGGTTCTTCTTAGTCTCCCATCTGCACACTGTTGTTCTTTCTAGTCTTTATTCCATAGGTTGTCACTACACATTCTCTCTCTCTCTCTCTCTCTCTCTCTCTCTCTCTCTCTCTCTCTCACACACACACACACACACACACACACACAAACACACACGCAGACACTCACACTGATAAACACACATGCAGACACAAACACACACACACATACTGGAAGTGTCTGCAACGTCTGGTTTGGGTCACATGAGCACAAGCACATTTATAACAAATGGTTGGTAATGACAATGCTGAACAGAGAACTGAACATGGTATGAAGAGAACATAGTGGGAGTGCTCTGGCATCCTGTGACTGTCATTCATCCTCTTTCTTTTATTTCAGAAGGATTGAAAGTTACTGAAATCTCTACATGGTCTTCTGGGGCATAGAATGTTACAAGGTCTATCTTTATAGTTAGATTCATGTTTAAGCATCACGTTTCAGTCTAGGTACAGGGCAGATTCACAGTGGCTGCCAGTGTGCCTAAGACTACATCAAACATCCCTGTGCCAGCCTCTTTTCTTTAACCTGAATGGAATCAGTGACTGGGTTGTAAAATACAGAATAGAATAGGGCCAAATAATGACTGTCATTTTACCATGGAATAATGAAATATTTATGGCTCTGCTTGCTTTCTCTGTCTGTCTGTGTATCCCTTTGTCTTCTGATTCTCTCTCTGCAATTTTCTCTGACTGTTGGACCTTGTCTCTCTGTGTATACGTATCTCTCTTTTTCTGCCTCATGGTTGATCTTTCTATGTGTCTCTCTCTGTCTTTTTGAATTCATGTTCACTAGAGAAAATGTCACCTATTATAATCTGCCATATCAAGCCCAAGTGAAAAATACAACCAAATAAGCCATAACAAAAAGTTTTCACCACCAACAACAAAAAACTTCTATCCAATTCCTTACGGAGCTTAATCTTGACAGGTTATGCATGATGTCACAGACAAAGCCCACCTAATACGAGCCTTAGTTGAAAGGAAAGCCCAGCCTCCCAGGTAACTTTGAGATGGAGGCTGCCAGCTCTGGAACACCTGGGTCCTGATCACACAGACTGAGATATGGTTCATGTTTGTTTCCATTAGCACTGTTTGCGGGGACTGCAGTAACTCAGCTGACAACCAGCACATCCTAGCAGGTCAGGTCTGGCCCTGGCTTCCTTACTTTCCAGCACTCACCAGCCACAAGGACTTTTTTGAACCTTCTCTCTACACAAATGTATTGTGTTTGTGCTTTCAGTTCATGTCCCATTGAACTCACCCACACTAACACACCGTTTAAAGATTTCTGCTGGCATGCCTTCTCTTACTGCCTAATAACAGCACTAATAACACCCTGGAAGCCTTTTGGACACACTTAGAGTGTATGGTCCTCCATACAGCACTCACTGTTCTCTTTCACATGAATTAGCCCTCATGCTGCATCCATGTCTGTCTCATGGCTCTCAACATTGTGGGTACTAAGACCATGTGTGTACTCTCAGCCCGTCTTAGGTTGAGTGCAGAAGGCACCAAAGTTGATAAAAAATGTATAAATGCCTCTAGTTTGTGAGCAGCTCACATTGTAAAGATGGATGCTGACAATAAATGGTGCATGGTGTTCAGAGGCAAGAAACTTCCAGAATGAACCCTTTTGTTTCTTAATTCTTGGGCCATTGAGCAAAGTGCAAACAGCTTGCCCTCTGGTGGTCCTCCCCAGTACTGCAGCCCAAGGCAGAAAATTCTGAGGAGGGAACATACTCTTGTGTCTGGTTTTCTCAACGATTTTGGTAACCCTAGGACCAAGGCGCAATGGCGCTGCACCTACTGGATCCAGAAAAATGTGGAAAACCCCAAAGGGTACACTCACTTTCCTGTCTTTCTCCACTGTTTTGGTTTGTCAAGTTCAGTCACAAGGCCTCTCACCTAATCTGGGCAATGATTCAATCCACTTCCACCTGAGAACCCTGAATCTTTAACAAGGCTGATATTGCCCCTCATTTCTGGGTCACTGTTCATGTATTCTGCAACATTTCTGCATGAAGCAGGCCCATTAGTCTCCAACATGCCTCCTGCTTAGAAGGAACTCTAGGGAGTACAAACATGTGCCAGGGACACAGAACAGACTGCGTCCTGAGAGAGAAGAAGTGAAACGAAGCCATTTTACAAATGGTGAGACTATTGGGTCTATGCACATTATCTTAGAGAAGAACAAACTGAGGCATTTTTCCCTGAACCCCTCCACACTGCGTGTGTCTGCATGTAGTTACAGTTGCACAGGATGCAGACACGGAAACCACACTTGTTTTGCTTTCAGGTGCTGTTCACGAAGACCCCTGAGTATGTGGCTTATATTCCCCATTACCACGGTGAATCTCCATGCCCTATTTATGGGGTCTGGTATGATGCCCAGAACCTGGGTGGTCCAGCATTAAGATAGATCTGCCTCCAACCACTTCCGTCTTTCTATATGACAATGTCTTGGGTTTGAATTTATCGTTTTATATTTAGGTAGGCTGTGTACATGTGTGGTGGATATGTATATTATCTATTATACACACACACACACACACAAACACATAATATGTGTTTGGTGAATCTCAGAGAAAATTACCAAACACGAGTGGTTGCTTCAGAATCTCAGAAATACTCATTTCCAAAGCAAACCACATTGACAGGTTCAGCCAGTGCCCAGGGTCAGATCTAAGACATGGCAATTGAAGTACACACTAGAAATATAGCAGTTGCTTAGTTAGTCAGATTTTGTACCATGGAATCCTGGTAATGCTGCATCATAGAGATGTGAAAAGAAGTAACAATACATTACCTATTATAATGCCACCTCATATTAGTAATATTTCTTTAGTATTTGATATATGAGAGAGTTTTATAAACAGGCAGAAAAGTTTTGGAGAACTAGAGAAAAATATCCTCATACTGTTAAAGAAATCTGTGTGTTTTCTTACATTGGTGAGGTCTCACTCTTTGAGGTAACACCTAAAATGTGATAGGTACACATGTAGAAGTGGTCGGAAGCTCATGTATAGAAAGCTGACATCAATTTCTGAGGGTGGAGATGTGCTCACACTTTTATGTGTCACCTTAGTTTTCAACAGAGAGTTGTATACTCCAAACATTTGGGAAACTCAATCAAACTCAGGTGATGTACCCTGACTGACCAGAAATGGCCACCCTGGGCCTGAGCTCCCAGGATCATAGCACTGCAATAGAAAAAGACAAGTTTTTGCCTTGTCTCTGCTCTGAAAAGAGGTGTTTGAATGCAACCAAGGTTTCTGGCAATTTGGAAGTCAGAAGCATACAGAATATCATAAAACACAAAGGTTATAAAGCCGCACAACATTTGCCTCATCCAACATCAAGCCCCTTAGTACTCAAGTCTGCTATTGCATTCCACCAGGCAACACAGATACCTTTATTGCCCCTTACTATGTGGTCAGTCACAGCTAATTCTCCTCCTGCTCAAGTCAGTCTGAGAACCATGGTATTCAAGGCTCTCTCAATTGTCTGTATATTTATGGTAGATATTTTCAGGAACCATCTTCCCAGGGTGACCTGGAGTGGTCTGAGCCATGGCAGCCTGCACTGGAGTACTGGCTGAAGAAATGTAACCAGGCAAGAAGTCACTGTAGGGGGCTACTTCAATCGCGTGAGCCTCCCAGTTGGCGCACCAACAGATGTATATTATTGGATTTGTGGTGTTGTGCATTTTTGGAGATCCTGGAATTTACCTGACCAAGTTTCTGACAAGGTCCTTCCTCTTCCAGCTTGCTCTAACAAAGAAAAGTAAATTTACAAAACATGCAGCTGTGTGATGCTTTCAAAACCCAGGTGTGTTACAGTGACAGTGCCTGGGGCTCTTCTGGTCTGGGATGAGACTTTTTAATGGAAATGGATTCAGGAAGGGTGAAAGAGGAAAATAACCAAAATCCAGGTGAGGAAAGTTGCATCTTGGAAGGCTTTAATTAGGTGCTGCACACCCTGCCATGTTGGTTTGCATTATATGAGAATTGGTCTCTTGATTCTGGTGTGTATCTACCAAGATATGATTGCAGATAATGTAGATATTTTATTCTAGGAAAGCTGTCCCACCTTGCTTATGTACATGATAACTGCTAGCAGTTTGCAGGTGTACCTTTCTGAAATGACTACCATAGTAGAAACTGTCAACTTGACTACCCCTGTTCAAATCATTTTTCTGAGGCACACACACAGTGTTTGACTGCTTCCCTCAATGTGTGTCATGGATTTTTATTTTTTTATTTTTATTTTTTAATTCATTTTTATTGTTAGACTTATTGGGGTGACATCTGTTAGCAAGGATTACGTAGGTTTCAGGCAAGCAATTCTACAGTGCATTGTCAACTTGATGTATAATAAGTTCACCACACAATGTGACCTCTCTTTACATCACCCTATATTCAGCTCCCCCCCCTTTCCTCTCCCACTCCCTCCCCTTTCTCCCGTCCCGGACCCACTCATCTCCAAACAAACATTAAACTATTGATTGTGTCCATGGGTTGTTTGTTTCTTCATTTCTTTTTTCTTTGCTTTCAGTTTCATAGTCCACATATGAGTGAAGTCATACAGTTCTTTGTTTTTTCTGACTGGCTTATTTCACTAAGCATGATGATCTCCAGGTCCATCCATTTTGTTGAAAATGGCAATATTTCATCTTTTCTTATAGCTGAGTAATATTCCATTGTGTATATGTATCACAGCTTTTTTATCCAGTGATCTGTAGCAGGGCACTTTGGTTGTTTCCATGTTTTGGCCACTGTGAACAGTGCGGCAATGAACATTGGGGTACATAAGTCTTTTCGGACAAAGATTTTCAAGTATTTTGTGTAGATCCCAGAAGGGGATTGCTGAGTCAAATGATAGCTCCATTCCCAAATTTCTGAGAAACGTCCACACTGCCTTTCACAGTGGTTGTACCAGTTTGCACTCCCACCAGCAGTGTACCAGAATTCCTTTTCCTCCACATCCTGTCCAGCACTTGTCATTCCTTGTCTTGATAATAGCCGTTCTAACAGGTGTGAGGTGGTATCTCACTGTATTTTTGATTTGCATTTCCCTCTTCACTAATGAAGATGAGCATTTTTTCATATGTCTGCTGTCCATTTGTCTTTCTTTGTGGGAGAAGTGCCTGTTTAGTTCTTCTGCCCGATTTTCATTTGGGTTTTTTGTTTTTTTGTTGTTAAGTCTTATTAATTCTTTATATATCAGACGCTTATTTGATGCATTATTAGCAAATATTTTCTCCCATTCAGTTGGCTGTCTCTTTGGTTTATTGATGGTTTCATTTGCTGTGCAGAAGCTTTTAAGTTTGATATAGTCCCATTCATTCATTTTTGCTTTTACTTCCCTTGCCTTTGAGGACAGGTTTATGAAGTCTTCCTTCAGTCCTAGGTATATAAGTTTAGTACCAATGTCTTCTTCTATACAGTTTATTGTTGCAAGTTTTTTTGAAGGTCTTTAATCCACTTTGAGTTAATTTTTGTATATGGAGAGAGTTCACAGCTCAGGTTCATTTTTTTGCATATGTTTTTCCAGGTTTCCCAGCACCACCAACTAAAGAGACTGTCTTTTCCCCATTGTATGTTTTTTGCTCCTTTATCAAAAATTATTTGTCCATATATTTGTGGGTTTATTTCTGGGTTTTCAGTTCTATTCCATTGGTCAATGTTTCTGTTCTTCTGGCAGTAACAAGCTGTTTTGACTATTGATGCTTTGTAATATAAATAGAAATCAGGAAATGTAATGCCACCAGCCTTATTCTTTTTATGTAGTATTGCTTTGGCAATTCGAGGTATTTGTGATTCCATATAAATCTAATAATTCTTTTATCTATTTCACAAAAGTATGATTGTGGGATTTTGATGGGTATTGCATTAAATGTGCAGATTGCTTTGGGCAGAAAGTCCATTTTAACAATGTTAAGTCTTCCTATCCATGAACAGGGGAATTTTTTTCACCTCTTAAAATCTGTTCCAATTTCTTTCAAAAGTGTCTTATAGTTTTCTGTGTATATGTCTGTCACCTTCTTTGTTAAGTTAATTCCCAGGTATTTCATTCTTTTTGTTGTGGCAGCAAAAGGAATTGACTACCTCATTGCTTTTTCTGAGTATTTATTGTTTGTATAAAGGAATTCTGTTGATTTTTGCTCATTGATTTTGTATCCTGCGACTTTACTATATTCATTAATTGTTTCTAAGAGTTTCCTGGTGGAATCTTTGGAATTTTTTATATAAAGGATCATGTCATCCACAAATAGTGACAATTTGACCTCTTCTTTCACAATTTGGATAATTTTATTCCTTTCTCTTGCCTGATTGCTGTGGCTAGAACATCCAGTACTATATTAAATAACAATGGTGACAGGGGGCATCCCTGTCTTGTTCCTGATTTTAGGGGAAGAGGTTTGAGCATTTTCCCATTCAGTATGATGTTAGTCAAGGGTCTTTCATATGTTGCCTTTATTATGTTGAGATACTTTCCTTCTATACCTATTTTATTGAGTGTTTTCATCATAAATGGATGTTGTACCTTGTGGAAATCTTTTTTTGCATCAATTGAAATGACCATATGGTCTTTATCTTTGGTTTTGTTTATGTCGTGTATCACGTTGATTGATTTTCGTACATTGAACCATCTTTGTGCTCCTGGGATGAATCCCACTTGATCTCAATGTATGATCATTTTGATTGACTGTTTTATTTTGTTCGCCAATATTTTGTTTACAATTTTTGCATCTGTGTTCATCAGAGATATTGGTATACAGTTTTCTTTCTTTGTGTTGTCTTTGCCAGCCTTTGGTATTAGGGTAATGTTGGCCTCATAGAACAAGTTAGGAAGTATTGCTTCCTCTTCAATTTTTTGGGAGAGTCTGAGGAGGATAGGCATTAATTCTTCTTTAAATGCTTGGTAGAACTCATTGGTGAAACCATCTGCTCCAGGGCTTTTGCCTTTAGGGAGATTATGGATAGTCCTTTTTATCTCTTTGCTATCGATTGTTCTATTTAAATTATACAGTTCTTCTTGGTTCAGTCTAGGTAGGCTATAAATTTCTAGAAACTTGTCCATTTTTTCTAAGTTTTTAAATTTAGTGGCATAAAGTTCTTCATAATATTTTCTTATAATCCTTTGTATTTCTGTGGTATCAGTGGTAATTTCTCCACTTTCGTTTTTAATTTTGAATATTTTTGCCCTTTCATCTCATCCTTTAATTAGTCTTGCCATGGGTTTGTCAATTTTTTTGACTTTCTGAAAGAAACAGCTCTTCATAATATTAATTTTTTCTATGTCCTTCTGTTCTCTAATTGGTTTAGCTCTGCTTTCATTTTTAGTATTTCTTTCCTTCTGCTGACTTTGGGTTTTGTCTGCTCTTGTTTTTCTAGTTCTTTAAGATGTGATTTTAAGATGTTTACTTCTGATTTTTTTTTGTTTCTTAAGGTAGGCCTGTAGTAATATAAATTTCCATGTCATTACCATGTTCCCTGTGTCCCAATAATTCTGATATATTGTATTTTCATTGCCATTAGTTTCTATATATTTTTTAATCTCATCTTTTATTTGTTCTTTTATCCAGCCCTTTTTAAATAAACTGTTGATTAATCTCCATGTATTTGTGTTTTTTCTGCTTTTCTTTTACTGTTGGTCTCCAATTTCAAAGCTTTGTGATCTGAGAATACACTTAGTATGATTTGGATCTTCTTAAATTTGCTGAGGCTACTTTTGTGTCCCAGCATGTGGTCTATGCTTGAGACTATTCCATGTTCATTGGAAAAGAAGGAATAGTCTCTTTTTGTTGGATGAAGTGTTCTGTAAATATCAATTATGTCGAATTGCTGTAATGTGTCATTTAGAGCTGTTATTTCCTTAATTATTTTCTGTTTGGATGATCTGTCCATGGCTGTTAGCGGGGTGTTTAATCCTCCCACAATGGTTGTGTATTCATCAGTTTCTCCTTTCAAATCTGTTAGTAGTTTCTTTGTATATTTTGGTGCATCCTGGTTGACAGCATATATAATAATTAGTGTCAAGTGGTTATCATTGGCTACGAAAACTCACAAAGAACATATGTATACTTGAAGAATTTCTTACTCAGCTCACTAAGCAGACCCAGAGTGACAGGCTTTACTTCTTAAAATTTATTGTCACAACTTTAATAAAAGTCCAAGCCTGTTAAAGGGCGTCCGTTTTGGAAACTTCTGACCGTTGGATTCAATCGTTACATATATCCAGAAGCTTAGGAAGTAAACATTATAAATATGTCTCATTCATATTGTATCAGAAACTCCTACTGTTCTCTGCCACAAAACAGGGACTTATTAAGTGCTTGTCAAATTAAGGGCTTAAACTTATGCCAGGGTGTCTGTCTGTGCATTTGTGTGTGTGAGAGAGTTTTAGAGAGGAGAACAGTCATTTGGAGTCACTGGGTTAAAGTAAAAACATATTCCATTAAATTGGGACTGGAGGTTAAAGACAACCTAGGAGCAAATGTCTCAATATAGATGTGAAATATCACTACCATGAACTGAGGCCCTGCTTTGAGCCAGACACTTTGCTTACTGCAGCACATGATTGAATAGGCTCATAGACATGCAAGGACTGTCATGTTCATATTCTCCAAGGAAATGAGCTGGGAGAGGCCCTTGAAATAAAAGGTACTAACAATGGGTTGCCATCAGGAGTGAGGAACCCAAGGCTGCCTCACTGCAGCAGTGTGTTTTTTATACCAGGTTTTCTGTTCTGACCTACCTCCATCAAGAGGCAGAACCATCTCTCAGCTGTATTCAGTGTCTTATTCTTTTTCCCTGAGACTTTGTAGTGTGTCTGTCTATGAATATCACACTTGGAGACAGAAGAACCCACTCCCAAATACTTTCCAAGTAGCCAGAAGATCCAGGTTCATGGCCCCAGGCAGTCCGCAGGGGGATGTAGTTTCTGGAATGCCCACAAATCACTACGACGCTGTCACTACCATCTACCAACCATGTCTCACTGCAATGGCCACATGATTACACATGGCTTTTGTGTCTAGATCAGCATCTGGCTGAAGATGGTGCCCATTGCAGGATAAAAACTTTCCTTTTTCATCTCACTAAGCCACAATATTCACTGCTTTTTACAGCCAGAATTTATGGGAACTTCACTCCTCAGTACTGGATACTTGGGCTGGAAATCTAAGGTGTGGATGGGACAACTTGTTTCTTAGGAGAGACCTTCACAGTCCAAACATCGCTTCCAAGTCTCAGCAACCACCATGAGGGTCTCTCAGAATTTTGTTTTGTTCTCTTTTCTTTAGTGTCCATCATAATTATAACTATTTTCTTGTTACTAATTTTAAAACTTTCCCGATTGATGTGCTGATGAGATACGATAAGTTTCATCTATGCTTGGATGCTTCAAGTCTAAGTACCACATCACACACATACCCAGTTGAGCAAAATGGCAAAGACACAGGTCAAGGCTGGCCACTGCTATTTCTGCTGCAGGTCTCACAGAGCACATGGCATTTTCCTCTGGAGGAGATCTCTTATCTAGTCTCAAGTAGGTCTAAAATCAAAGACTGTGAGTACAAAATATTTAGGCTCTAATTTTTATTTTATTACGAGTTTTAAATCACAAATACATTTTCAATTTTATCAAACATCATTTCCCTGCTTCTGGCAAAGATGATACAAAGGTTTTTTTCTTCATTCCATTCAAATGGAGTATTGTTTTGGAAGGTTCTGTAAATTTGACTTGTCTTTGTATTCCTAGAATAAGTTTCATCTGTTCACAGTGCAATATTTTGAAAGGGCCTCTGGGTTATATTTGCTAATATAAATTAGCTATAATAATTTTAAATGCATTTGGCTCATAGTTTTTCTGTTGCCTCTTGGTTGGGTTTGAGTTTGATGATTTGCCATGATTACAAAATAATTTAAATTTTTTTCTTTCCATTCTGCCTTCTTCTTCTGATCCGAAACTTTCATTATTAGTTAAGTATCTCTTTCTCAAATTGTTGGAAATCTTTTGTTAAAATTACAGTGATAAATGCACCTTTGTAGAAAGGCAGTGGATTTTTTGAATACCTCATTTGTTCCCTATTCACAGGTCTATTGAGAATGTTTCCATTCTATGGGGGTCAATTTAGGTGATGCATATTCTCTTCTATCTCCTCCTTTATATGCATAAATTTCAGGAATGCTTGGCTTTACCTTTATTTTTTTTACTTCGCTCATATTGTAGTAACTTTTTCTTTTTTATTATCTATTATTAATAGCTCATTGTTTTTATTGGTCTTCGATATTTAAAAACCAACTCTTTAGTTTAGGAATTGTGCTTGTTTCAAAATAAGTGATTTCTGCCTTTATTGTTACTAATTCTTTTGTTACATGTTCCTTAACTTTATTTACTTTCATTTTGTAGTTTTTTTTAATTTAATAATTATTTGATGTATTTTCATTTATGTTTGCTGATTAATGTAGGGATACATTGCATAGAAAACCTTTTGAATGGTTTTACAAACTAATCCTGTGGATTCTGGTATCATGTTTTCATTGTTTATGTTTGCATATTTGTTTCTCTCAGTATTGAGGTTTTGATTTATTCTTTAACTAAAGTGCTGTTAAATGGAAGTTTCTTAAATATTTTTATAAAAGTATTTTAGAATTAGTTTCACTTTCTAATTTTGTTTTGTTTTTAAATTTCTGAATTGTTCTAATGCTGTCTTTAGCATTTCTACTTATTTGATATCTAGTGAGGCTTTACATGTTGCATAATAAGAGACTAATTTTTAAAGACTGTTAATGAACATTTAAGGATATTTGTGTAATTTCTGTTGCCATGGTATATAATTAGACAGGTATTAATTATATCCGTCTTATTAAGTATATTATTTAAGTCATATATTGTGATGTGTATTGTCTATTTTTATCTCTTATGTAATGAGTGCAGTGAATTAATATTCTGTCACTGATATGTTTCTTTTCATCCATGTCATTAGTTTTTGTTTCATAAATGTTGATTTCAAATTATTTGGGGCATAAAACTGAGGTTCATTCTGTCTTAAATTCAAATACTGGCTTTGCTGTATCACATATGAAGAGATTGGTTTTCATTGAGTAATTTAGTGAGATGGGTTGTTCTTGTCTGGAAAATACATTGTGTAATAATGACAAAGTTACAGAATAATTCCTGTGAAGTACCAGGTCCATAGAAATGCCAAGGAACTGCTGTGGCTTTAATTGTCACTGTCATTGTTTTCATACTGAATTAGAAAATGTAATGGTATCTTCCATAATGAAGGTGTGATCAGCAGCACACTTTTCAAATGATGCCTATAACTCTTTGGAGGTCACTTAGATAAATACATCAAGCATAAACACTAGTGTTTATGTCACTCATGCCAATTTGATGCTATTATTCCTCATACTACTGCTAATTTTTAAGCTGTCATTATTTTTTCTACTTCTGCTGCTGTTATCACTTATACATCAATAATTCTACTTTTCTGCTACTTCTCTTCTAATGTGTCTTGTAATACAAGTGTTTCTCCTGGTATTATTACTGTATTGTACCATTGCTGAAATTATGGTTTGTGAATTACAACCATTTGTGAGCATTTGAGATTAAAAAAATGAGACCAGAAGAAGATAGTTAAAGACACAATTCTAAATTTTTCACATATTCAAATAAATTGCTTGTTATTTCTGAGGATGGTACTTCTTTTGACAGATAAGGCTATCAGTGCTTTCAGAGTTTCTTCACAGAGTTGTTATGAGGTTAAAGAGAGATAATGTTTGTAAAAGACCTGAAGACCTCTTAAGACACTAGAGGCGCTCGAAGATTATATGATCCTGGTGTCTTTCTTTGTTTACCCTACAAAGACCTGGCTTGTGTGTGTTAGAGAGAGAGAGAGAGAGAGAGAGAGAGAGAAGAAGAAGAAGAGATGGATGAAAGAATGGAGAAGAAGAAGAGGGGGGCAAATATTCACAGCAAAGTATAGAATGAAGCGCCTCAATTTTCAGCTCTAGTCCTTGTCCAAATGCATTCATGCAGAGAGAGAATCATGCTGGGCTTCAGATTCTGGAGCTGCCTTAATTCTGCACATTCTGGAGAGAGAAATTAGGTGTATAGAGGCCAAAGTGTAAGGAAAACTTTGCCTTTTAGAATAACGAATCTCAAATTTTCAAGATAAAAATTCCCCCTACCTACAATAACTTAACTTCTGCACAGCAACAACGTCAGCTAAGTAAAAAGGGAGCCAACTGAATGGAAAAATATATTTGCAAACAATGCCTTTCAGTAGAAGCTAATATCTGTAATATATAAATTATTCATACAAATATAAAACAAATTATCAAGCAAAGCAATCCAATTAAAAAAATTAGCAGAGGACCTGAACATACACTTTCCCTATGAAAACATATAAACATAAATCAGATAAGAAAATAAATGAACACCTTCACTAGCTTCTAGAAAGATGTAAATCAAAACCACAATGAGATATAACTTTACACCTATTAGAATGGGTATTATCAACAAGACAAGAAATAACAAGTGTTGGAGAGGCTGTAGAGAAAAACTCTCATACACTGATAAAAATAATGCATATTGGTATAACTGTTATGCTAGACAGTATGACGCTTCATCAAAAACTAAGAATAGAGACCCAGGAATCTCTCTTCTGGGTATTCACCTCCCAAATTTGAAAACCTTAGTCGACAAAGAAATATGTATCTTAATGTTCAGCACTGTTTATGGTGGCCAAATTATAAAAACAATCATAATGTCTTTTGATAGAAGACTGGGAAAAATGTGGTACATATATACAATAAAATAGTACTCAGCTATAAGAAAAGATGACATACTTCCATTTGTGACAACATGAATGAACCTTGAGATCATCATGCTAATAAAGGTAAGTCAGATAGAATAATAACAAGAATCATGTGACTTTACTCATATGGGGAATAAAAAACTGAAAGTGAAAAAGAAACAGAAACTCATGGACACAGTAATTTAGTGCTAAACTGAGGGAAAGGAGGGAAGGTGTAGAGCAGGAGGGTGACAGCATCAAGTATATGGTGATGAAAGAACTAACTCTAAGTCGTGAAGAGCATATGAAACCCATAGATGATGTATTATAGAATTATACACCTGGAACTTACAAAAGTTTTATTAACCAACGTCACTACAGTAAATTTTGCAATAAAAATTATTTAGTCAACCAAAAATAAGATAGAAAATAAAATTTTTTAAACAGGCAAGAGCAATAAATATGAAATAAAATAAAAATGTATGATAATCTTACACAATAAATGTTATAACAATATCCATTTAAATGCGTCATATTGAATTAAAGACAATTATATCTTGTGTATATACCAAGAAATATTGAAGGTAACATGCTTAAATATTTTTTAAGGAAAATAGACTGAAAAGTAAATATTAAAAGTGTTAATATGGGAGTTCCCTGATGGTGTAGTGGCTTAAGGCTTCGGCACTGGCGCTGTCAGCGCTGCGGCCTGGGTTCGATTCCCAGTCAGGGAGTTACCCACATACCAAAAAGCAAAAAAAAAAAAAAAAGTGTTAATATGGACAAAGATTACATCTACTGTAATGATACTTGTTAATTTCAACAGAAATCACTGACAATCTTCAATTTGCATGTTTCTAAGAAAAATGACTTAAAATGTGTATGGAAAAAAACTGACAGAACTAATAGAAAAAAATAAAAAGTCAACCATTATAGAAAATTCTCTAAATGTATATTTTTTTGTAACTGGTAAGTCAAGCAGACAAAAATTAATAAGAATATACCACATTTTGCTATGTACAATGTACACTCATGCTTTTGGCCCAAATTTTCAAAAAAATTTTATTTTAATTTTTAATTCCAATTTTAAGTTGTTTATATTTATGTACTTATATGTATTGTAAAAAATTAACATTTTTTAATATTATGGTACAAAATACTTCATGCAGCAAATCATTAGAAAACAGAAGAACAGATACAAATTACAAAACACAAGAACAAATACAAGGTACAAAATATTTATGTGCCCCTAAAAAATTTATGATATTTATGTATTCTAGAAAGTCAAGAACTTTTCATCACTGTCAATATCAGTAGTATCATCTTATTCAATTTCTACATTACTGGTGGCTTTTGAAGTGTTACTTTCATCATCCAAATAAACTTCATTATTTTCAGTTCCATCCATTGCATTGCTTATGTGACATGTTTTAATGATTTCACAACCACTTTTTTTTTGACTACTTTTTATGATCTTAGGATCCAATCACAAGCTTGGGCAATTGATTTTTGACACTGGCTATAGGTGTTAAATCATTACCTGCTGATTACATTCATCATGTCCACTCTTTTCTTTATGGCCTCAATGGGCTTGTTTACTGATGTATACATCAAGTTGACAATGCACTGTAGAATTGTATGCCTGAAACCTGTGTAATCCTTGCTAACAGATGTCACCCCAATAAGTCTAACAATAACAATGAATTAAAAAAAAGAGATTGCAGTTGACAGACACATATGAATGTATTTCTCTTCATTTCTCCATTCAAGAGTCAGAATAAAGAGCTTCTCAAAAATTGTACATTTATCCCCAACTTTTATCTGTTCTAAATTGACTTGTATACGATCAGAAAATAAAGTGATGATACACTAAAGTATATAAATTTGTGGAAACACAGAGCATATGCATCACATAAGAATAAACTACACTAAAATTACTTCCAAATTATAGCACAGTTTTTCACAACACACATGCCTTCAGTTTTCCATGTTAAAATCCCTCAATAGACTCTCCTATAGCTAATAAAAAGAAGTAATCATAGTTTAAAATTGAACATCTTTTTTAGTGATCTCTTATTTTAAGAAGCATAGAATAACTTTTATGTGAAGACCAGCAAAATTAATGTTATATTTAATTTTTAGAATCAGAAAGAATTAGTCATATAACATCTTCTGGTTTGATTTTTCAATGCTTCTGGCTACTGGCAGAATGTGAAAAAAATTCATAGGGCATCAAGAAATCCAAGTTGGAAAATATTATTTAAAGAGAGAAGTATGGGCAAGGAAATTGCATGTGGCCAGGTCTAAGGCAGACAGTTGCTCCGAACTTTGGGTTAGATCTTTTTATACAGAAAAAGTACAGGCATATACATCAGTATCAAAATGTGGTGGTCACCTGTTTAAAAATTGCAAGTGAGATGAGGGCCACAGTAAACCTTCCCTTTCAGCTGACCTAACTCAGATGAGATAGTTTTCCAAGGTCAGGCCCACATTTTAAGAAGCAGTAGCTGTATCAGCTCTTTGGTTTTGCAGCTGACCAAGGTCAGCTAAATATGTTTCCTGCTATCCCCCTCAAGCTCATTTCTGTTAACTCTTACCCTGTCTCATTGTCATCATCTGCACAAATTCAAAGTCTTTTCCACAAAACATGTAGAACACATAAAAAAATTACTATGCTAAATTTCATCCAAGTTCTAACTACATTTCAACTTTCAAACTTAATTAAAAACTTGCAGTATTACTATGAAGAATCAAACTTCAATAAAATAAGGATGTCGTCTTTTAAAATTTCTCTTAAAAAATAAAAATGAGAATTTACCAAGTAAAACATTAACAGAGCTTTCATTGGAATAAAAACATTGAGTTAAACAGGTGTTTTGAATTAACACTTTCACTAAAACACAATTCTTTACATCAGTGGTATCTAAATGTTTGGCTTCCCTGGGCCACATTGGAAGAAGAATTGTCTTGGGCCACACATAACATATGCTAACACTAACAACCAACCGCTCATGAGCTAAGAAAAGAGAAGTCTCCAAAAATCTCATAATGTTGTAGGAATTTATGGTTGGCTACATTCAAAGCCATCCTGGGTCATAAGTTGAACATGCCTGTTTTTCATGAAGCTCACTGAATATTTTCTAAGTTCTAGAATATTGAAATGAAATGTTTGTTTGGCTTGACATGATAGGGACTCATAAATCACAGAAGAATGATAAAATTACCTTTGTGATAATCACCTACGTATTTTCTTTGGTAGCACCAGGTATTTTAACCTCGCTCTTCTAAAAATAAAAAAAACAAACAACAACCACAACAAAAAAACACTATAGCAACAATCAGGTGCTCCTTCCACAGACAGAAGAAAACTCCCAGTTATAGGGTGTAACAAAATGAGAAATGACACTGTTTCTAGATATGATAGCTTGTTTACCAATATGCAGTCTTTTCCATAGGAATGATGGATTACATGAAGAGATTGAAGGGGTAGCAGAATCACCTAGAAGAATATCAGTGTTCCAAGAAGCCAGGCTGGCTGGCTGAGACCCAATGCCCCACAAATACCCAGGAGTGAATGATGCTGATGCTGTATTACTGCCTCGGAAATTTGTCCTTCTTCTTCATGGAGTTTTGTTTTATTTCTGAAAAAATATTATATGTATATTCTAATATTAAGGCTTCTTGCTAGGTCAAGTTTATTTACCTTCTTCTCATCTTGTGACAAAATAGAATCTAGAATTCAGTGAATTATACAAAGTTTATTAACTGTGGTTCAGTTTTGTATTTCCTCCTGCAAAGTGAATATAAATTGCAGCTGAAATTGAGGTGAAACCATGGTAGTTAGATGAAGGAGAATAATATAAATATTTAATATTCTACATAAACATGTAACAAGGATGTGAAGCCTAATGAGACCTAGGGGTGAATCAACAAGCTTAAAAGCAATACACAGTCCCATAAATCAGAAAAAGATTTGGGAGAAATTCTAATTTTAGTCACATTTCATTTTAAAAATTAATGCATTTATCTTATATGATAAAGCCTTATTGAATTGACACTTGCAATATAGTCATATGCCCATAAAGCAGTAGCATTCTTTAAAATGTATCATTGTAGGTTTTACTAAAAATTTATTATATTCTAGCCAAATGATGCTGCAAATGGGCACAGAAGTTATGACTTTGTGGGTACTCTGCTGACCACCTAATGTAGCCCCCTAATTTATAAAGGAAGAAACCAAGGCCTAGGAGCATTCATGGAAAAGCCTCGTAAAGCACCAGGTTTTCTGACCAGACAGTGTCTCCACTTTTATCCCTGGCCTGTGAAATGGTCTTGACTTGACCAGACCACATGGTCACTATGATAGTCCATCTCAGAAAACAGATCCTAAGTAGATCACATTAAGGCACTAACTTTAACATAGTGATTTGTTGTTCTATACAGGAAACACTAGGTGCACATTCAACCCTCCGTTTTGAATGCCCAGATGCCCACCCACATCCTTTCCAACACCCACTTGGTTACCAAAGTAGTGAAAAATATGTACTGTGACCCTGTTCCCTGGGCACCAGAGTTTTTAGCATAACTGCTTGGTCTAGGGCTAGCCCCAGCTCCAAGCAGGCACAGTGAATCTTCCTTCCAGGGTTGACCTCAGGACCATTTGCTGGACTTATGCTACTATGAAATGATGAAACATAAAGAATGAAGGTAGACAATCACTTCTACATTTTGGCCTTGGGGAGGCAGAGGTGCTGACCTGACACAGAAATGAGAAACAGTGAAGTGCTGGCAGCATCTGTAACTTGGCTTCTCATCATGCCACAGGTTTTGATCTTCAGAGTGCACTCTGGTATTCTGGAAACAAACACCTGTTTTGTCAAAATTGGATATGGCAGTTAAAAATATAATAACTGAGGTAAAAGTTTTAAGTTCAAGATCAACATTTCTGAGGAAACTGATAATCCTGGCAATGCACAACAACAGGTCAACAGAAAGTATCACATATTAAAGTCAACTCTTCAGTGGACACAAGAAAGAAACACTTTTCTGTTTTTTGTAGGCTGTTTGGGCATAAAGACCCACATTTTGGGCCTTGACATGCCTTTCCGTGGAGACTTTCTGCCCTCAAATGTAGCTGCAAAATGAGCCAAAAGGAGAGGGACAAGAGAAGGGAAGATGGAGATCTCCTTGGACTTTTGACTGTCTTCTTATTTTAAAAAATAATGCAGATAGTCTGACACAAAATTTTTATTGTTTTATATTGCACAAAAGATATTAAATCCATGCAAACAACTTGTATTTTGCTTACATTTTGCTTTGAGATATCTTGTGCTCATCTAAAATAGAAGGTGGTTTTAAGTACACCTATTTTCATAAAAGACTTTTACAGACAGGAAGCAGATAAGTTCAGGTGTCAAACCCTACTTCTGCTGGTAACTGTTTGGAATGCCATCTGTTTTTCAGAAAGTAAATACTATAGTATAATACTGAATTTCTAACCTATGAGATAAACTTTTTCTTTCTCTTTTGAATACAGGGAGGGGTCAGGAGCCAAGATTGTCTTTCCAGAATTCACAGGTAGGAGCATGTTCTTTACATACACCTGCAGAGTAGAAGAGATAGCACTGAACCAAATTGTTAAACATATTTATTAAAGAGAGATGGGGATTATCTACTGAGATTATTCCTGAGAGATTTCAGCTGATGCAGTCTTCTCTTTAATTACTGCCTTCTATGTAGATGATTGAGTAGAACTTCCTTTCTTTTTACAGAAATGATTCAGCAAAATTAAAAGAAAGTGCATGAAAGCTGACTGGGCTACAAACTCTGACCCACAGTTATATTGTTTCTCTTTAAGTAAATTAAGAATTTAGTTTACTTACACTACAATGGTTTTTCAAACAAAGATTGAAATCTGCTTTCTAAGAGAGGCTTTATTGCTCTCTGGAAAAGCATACTGGAAAGCACAAATGCTTATGACTCTTCTATATCACTGGATCTTGAACTCAAAAAAGCCTAGTGGGTGTATGCATGTTTGCCAACATGTCAGCCAGAAACAGGCCACAGTGAAGGGAAGTCACATTGAAATTCTTTCCAGATAATTCGGTAGATAATGTGTGTGTGTGTCTAATTTTTCTTAACATAGATGTGTCACTATTTTGTGAAAGGGTTTGGGGACACAGATAAAAAATGAAAGGAGGGGAGTTCCCTGATGGTGTAGTGGCTTGGGGCTTCGGCGCTGGCGCTGTCGGCGCTGTGGCCTGGGTTCAGTTCCCAGCCGGGGAGCTGCCCACATACCAAAAAGCAAAAAAAAAAAAATGACAGGAACATTAGGAGGCAGGAATTAGAGTTCAACATGGATTACTGGAATTTTCAGGTTAAAGAATCCTATCTTAAACCCCATTAGATCTACATGATGTGGAATACAATAACAGAGAGGAAATGAAAATAATTCATTGTGCCTTCCACTGAATGAAAAAAAAGTGACTTGCAAAATGGTGGACAAGTATGTTTTTTTCCACAACTATTCATCTAATTTGTTTACCAAGAAACAAGGGAATTGCCACTGAAATGTCACAGAGGACATTATTGTCGTGCCTTTCTGCATGTGCCCATGGAGGAAGCCAGTAAATTATGCCACAGCAAATGACCCAATGATACTATGATACTGGTAACAAGCATATGTAAAGTGACCCCTGGGATTGTAGGTAATAAAATCTTCATTGAATTGCAGTAGAAATTAACCCTGGCCCTGGAACCAGAGTGCTGAAAATAATATAATCAGTGTGTGAAATAAATGAAAAATGATGTTCAAAGAAATTATTTAGAAGATAAAAATAAAATATCACAAAGACCATCTCAGGCAGATCATTATTTACAATGAAACATCCTTATTTAAAACCCCAACTGAACACATCTTTGAAGGCTGTTCAGATTTGATCTCTGTCATTCTAAAAGCAACCCTGAAAGATTCCAGCCCAGATTGATCTTCCTTCCAGTCTCTGGCCACTAAAAGACATTTAACGGATTCAACCATGTGTTTATATGTATCATTTCTCTCTCTTACTGCAGGGTTGTATCTTAAAGTATATTAAGCAAAGTAAAATGAAAAAAAAAAAACTAGTTACCATATTGTGAGTGATACTAGAAGAAATATTCAGACAACTAAAAAATACTAACATTCATTTAAAAAAAGGTGGCAGTTTATTTCTCAAATCTGCATAATACAGTCATTCTGTTAATATTCTGTTAGCTAGCCTTGGCCCACAGGTTATTACTATATCAAAGATGAGGAATAATTATCTAAACAAATCTTACTTTACAGAAAATCTGTTTTTCATTTTTTATTGTTAAATTTATTGGGGTGACATTGGTTAACAAAAATTACATTTGTTCCAGGTGTACAATTCTACAGTGCATCGCCTATGTCTTGCATTATGAGTTCAACAGCCAGTCAGTTATCTTTCCATCAACATATATTTGACTTTCCTTCCTTCCTTTCCCACTGTCTATTCTGCTTATTCTCAGTTAACCACTACACTATTAACTATGTCCATGAGTTTTTCTTTTATTACTTTCAGTTTTATACTTCAACTATGAGTAAAGTCACATGGTTATTGTTTTTTTTTTTTTCTCTCTGGCTTATTTCATTGAGCATGATGATCTCAAGGTCTATTAATTTTGTTGCAAATGGCAGTATTTCATTTTTTGTTATAGATGTTTAATATCCATTGTGTATATGTACCACAGTTTCTGTATCCAGCCATCTATCAAAGGGGCCTTTGGTTGTTTCCATGACTTGGCCACTGTGAACAGTGTGGAACAGCTTTCTTTTATTAGATTTCTTTTTCAAATTTTGGTGAATGTATTTGAAAATATTTAACCAATTGTTCAGACAAAGAACTTTCTGCCTCTTCTAAGTATTTTACTTCAGGCGCAAAAACAGTTAATATTTGACTCTATTCTGTCATTTAAAACACCTATCTGCTTTTATAAAAGGAACCCTGAAACACTTGATATATACTCAGGCAGTTTATCTTCAAGAATAACAGAAATTGATTAAGCATAATTAAACACTAAGGAGTTTCCAATTTTTTTAATAGTCTGAAACAAGTATATTTTCTTTATATGCTTCAAGGCAGCAAATATAATTGAATATGTAACTAAAGCATACACCTGGCTTAATGTGCAAGAAGTGGCTTTGGCATACAATGATGTCTTTAAGACTGGAGGCTGCACACATTTCTGAAATAAGGAAGCAGAGAACAATCATGATCACATGAACATGATCCACAGACATTTGCTGAAGGGCAGTAAGCATATATCAGTATCTTTCCCTCAAAATTTATTCTCAGAAATTTTCTCAAAATCTCATTTTTACATGTCAGAGAGACCTGGTAAAATAATTCACTAATAAAAACCCTGTAATCTTTTCATTCATATTTGTAACCAGAGTTTAGGTACCTGTACTTATATTTTTCAGAATAAAAATTTCTGCAGGAGTTCTTGCAGATACAGTAAAATTGAGCATGCATTTGTTTAATGGATTCTCTAGAAGGCTTTCCAAGATTTTATATGTCCTATTATATATTTATTCACTAGTTATTAAGTAATGTATGAATTAGTTAACATTTTCCCATATTACACTGACTGTCACATTGTTCTATAATGTCTCTAAGTTTCTTTCTCTTTTGGCTATAATTTTGTATTCAAAATTTTATTTAGTTTACATTTTTAAAAATAAATATTATACATCAAGTTGACAATGCACTGTAGAATTGTATGCCTGAAAGCTATGTAATCCTTGCTAACAGATGTCACCCCAATAAGTCTAACAATAAAAATGAATTAAATAAATAAATAAATATTAACTTGGCTCTCAAATGAATCATCTTTCACATGAAAAGAGTAAAGTATGAAGAGTCATTGTTGAACATGAGGAAAAAACCATGAGCCAAAATAAGTGTCAGAGTGCCGTTTCTTTTCTCAGAAGAGCCATGTTGCATCTAGCATGGTGCAACATGCCTCACCTCAGTATTCCCTGTCCTCAAGGAGTTGACATTGACTACAGAAGAAACACTGCACACACAAGAAAAGCAAAAAATTAAAAGCGCATGAATGGAACATAAAGAATATACAGCTTCAATCCACCACCTTCATCTTTCTCTTAATGACTCAATTCCACTGATACACAGGATGCATGGCCATGAGAAAGAAAGCAAAGAGGAAGGCAGCTCATGCCCATAAGTAGCATGTAACTGGTGATTAAGGGTCTGCTGGGTAAGACTGCAGGGAGTAGAAAACATTTATTCAGCTGGCTTCAAGAATCATGCTGTGGGATGGTCTTATGAGAGTTTCCATAATTGCTCTATCAATCTGGTACTCCACAGGTAGGGGGGACTGCTAAAATTCTGCAATCTGAACTGACAATCTGTAGGTCAGTATTAATGACAAAAAAAGGGTGGTAGATAGGCCTTTTGGAGGCTATAGCTGTGCCTTTGCTGGCTAAAAGGCACAAATTTAATAATGTGAAAGACATTATGAAAGGGCTTTCTCTTGGGTACAGATGACTAAGGCCATGCATATTTCCAATTTAATTATGGAAAACAGCTGTTTCAGTAAATTTTTCAAGAAAATTTAACCTTCTAATTACCTTTAGAAATGTTATGAGTTTTTGTTTTGTTTTGAGTGGTTTGGTTTGGTTTTGTAGTCCTTTAGCTGGGAATCTAACGCAAGCTGCAGCATTGAGAGCTGAACCATAGCACTACACCACCAGGGAACCCCTTTTATAAGGTTCTTGAAGGATAAATTATTTGATTTCCATAAGGTCAGTCAGACAATCACTCATCACTGACTGAACTTTCCTGTAGAAGAAAAATCAATTAGTGAGGAAATGGAAAACACAGCTCTCATTTTTCAAGAATTTACCATGTGAGGAGTGTCATCACCAAGTTTTTAAGCAGGGCAGGTTTTGGTGGTGGTACACCAAGCTGAAATAACATGCTGGGAGTCAACACAGGGAAGCCAGCAAAGTAGCCCCTTTATTGCACACCTGGAACTATATATACACATTTTTATAAAAGTGGCATCTTGCCACATCTGCCCAGTAGCAATTCTTTAAGTTTTCATGGTTACATAAACCAATACGTGCACAGTAAATGTCAGTGCCAGAAATTTCTCAGCCTGGAGCATTGACCATTTATGGTAAGGCCAGGAAGCTCAAGGCATGCTGTGGGCCTGCCTATTAATGACATGCAGTAGACCTAGCTGTAACTCTTTACAGTGCACTTGGTTTTAATGCTTTGGAGACTGACACTCTACCTCTACAGAGCCACCACATGGGAATTTATTCATAATGCATATCCTTGAACCCATAGCCCACAGCAACAATATAGGGTGAAACAAAAGACTACCAGACTGCTAGAAATAATTGCTAGGACCATTACTATCTACTGCCAGGTGGATTTTAAAAGGTCCCAACGAGAGGTTAATGGGTCATTTATAGAAGCTTGTACTTTTGGGTGTATCTCAGCCAGGGCTGTCTGAATTTGCTCAGCATGGTCTGGAATATATATACAGCATTCCACATGTAAAATGGCACATGTGCTATTTTTGGAGACTGACAATAAATCTAAAGCCATCCTATTTTGCAACACAAATTTTTGCCTTTGTGCTGTTTCATCTAATAACAGACTTAAGTTCTGTTTAGTGGAATTCAGGCTTTAGCTGTATGCATTGCTAAAGCTTCTACTTGTAATTCTACACCTATGACAGCAGCTCATGGCACGGCCAGAATAAAGATGTAAAACCACCAAGTGGCTCAACATTGGCAATGCTAGTGGTGACACATAGCATCTAGTTAGTAGACAATTGAGAAAGTGTCATCAGTACTCGAACAGCAATTTAAGGGCGACCACATATACATTGGCCAGTCCAATTTGCAAATAATTTTTGTGGTGTCCATAAACCCAGAGGTATCTAGCTGGAAAGAGATAGGTAGGATGAATACCAGCATATCAGGTTTCATTTCAGCAAGTGTGAAGGCGTCAGGAGGTGGGTAGTGTTTTGACACAAGTGTGGGGTTACCCAACCAGCAGTGCAGTTAGCAGCTGAGCCATGTTGTTTTATACATAACAGAACTCTTTCCCATAGTTCCACAGGTTCCTCAACCATCCAACCCCACACATTAGTTCTCGCATAACAAAACAGAGAAGATTATTTTTTATGATCCTTTCAGAACAAATTGTCCATTGCCTGGTGATGTTGGTCCCATTAAGTAGTGCTGTTCTATGTACATAACCATGTCCAGTTGTTTAGGAAATTTGGGTGAATAAGTCCCCTAGCTTCTTCCACTGGTATTTTCATGCAGGTTCAACAGTGTAAAACATTATGCACCTGAGCAAAATTATGTAAAGACAGCATACTATTTCTTGCTGTTAGCCTGGGTGGTAGGACAAAGCAGACAGTGACACGAGTAAAGAAAGACCTTTACCCTCAGGTAAAATACAAGCAGTGTGTTCATCTTGTGACAACAATGTATCTGGTAAGGGCTTCGTGCCTGGCCTATGATACCAGGCAAGTTTCCCAAGGGTTTGGGGGCATGGTAGCTCTAATGGGGTTATGGAATACAAAGAAAGAGCCCAGAGCAGAAGGACAAATGTTCCTTTTAGTGTGGGACCTCTGGCACTCTCTGTTAAGGGCACCTGTACAGAGATGAGCCAGAGGCCCAACCATCGTATCAAGATCAATCCTTCTTTTAGTCAGACACCTCAAGGTTCTATTTTGGCCAGCCAAGTTTCATGGAAGGCCTGGGTGGTCCAAGGCCATGACCATGAGGCTTGATTTTCTGGTGCCAACAAGTCAGTGGTAGGGAGGAGTAAAGACCCAATATATATTTTTGGCACCATGTGTTGGTCAGCAAGGTTAGAACCTATTTTCAAAAAACAAGGTGACCCTTGATTAACTATTTTTAACAGGTACAAACTAGTGCATCTGGGTCATTCATTCAATAACCTAACTGAAGAGAGCAGATTAATTCTCCATTTGGATAAATTGGGGCCTAAGACCTTAAATATGTTCTTTAATAAAACATTATATTGCCCTATAATACATGTGGTTTGCAGTCAGTAGGGTACATGCAACTGCCAACCTATATCATTTTGGCGTGCCCAAGCCTATACTTTGTGTTCAATAAAGTAAGCACTCTCATCACTGCTAATTACCTTAAAAGTCCTATAGGGAGTGCTCAGCTGATAAATTGTTCAAAGGTATATTATTGGGTGGTCACAGCCATAGGCGAAGCAAATCCTAACCCTTTCCCTGTATCCATCGTTTTGAAGGAATATTGACAACTAGTATCTGTTGGCAAGGGCCTGATATAGTCCATTTGCCAGTCTTGAAAGGGTTGCCCACCCCTTGGCACAACATCTGGTTCTCACAGGGGGTGGTGCCTGTAAGGGTGCTGTTCTGCACGAGCCTGGCAATCTTGCATAGTTTGTTGACATGGGCCAGGGCAGGAATACTCCCCAACAATGAGCTACCTGTTTCTCTTTAAGGGAATAGCAGGCTTCTGCCCCTTTCCACAATTGAGATCAAAAGCAAATGGGTACCTTATAAGACCCATGTTTTTGCCATAAGCCTCATCCAAGTCCATTGTCATCCACTGACACCATTAAAAGGAATAGTAGGGTGGTGTCAACCACCTGTAGTGTTTGGGCTTGAGCCGCTGCTTGCTTAGTGGCTCAAAAGGACTGTCCTATTAGTGGGGTAAAATCCCAAGTAGCTCTTCACCATATCAGGTGATGTAAGGGGTAAGCTTAGGTGGCTAAATGAGGAATAAACACTCTTGAATAGCTTAACAAACCCATGTAAGTCTGCAATAACCCAGGCACCTGGAGTCTGTCTTCATTGATGGCCCACCCCCAGGTCTCCAGAACTTCTCAGATGGGTGGCCACAGTCTCAAGCTCCATAAGAGAATCACAATTTAGCATTATATCATCAATATAATGTGAAGGGCTGGGTTGTTAACTCCTTGCAGTAGGCCTGCCTGTGCTCCTTTATAGCTGGCCTGGCTTTAACCCTTTGGAATCAAGGAGGAAAAATTGAAGGAGAAAAATTGATACAGTGGACCAATCACTGAGTATAAAAAATTAAAAATTAGAAAATCCTATTAATAACTACACCTCTGAAATATCTTCTTGACATGGGCTAAGATTTCAGAATTTTTTAAAGATGGGGGAGAAGGTGTTTTACTAAAAATGCTAGTTTAGTCATCTCTTAGAAGCAACATCTTTGAATAATAGTATGTATTTAAGGAGATGCAAGGGTGGTCATTTTTTAATTTTCAAGAAAGGAGCTTGTTCTGCTGCTGGTTGGGGGTCTCATGTCTAAAGCAGCATGACACCACAGAAAGCAAAGTGATAAGTAACAATGAGAACTGGTTTTGTCATTCCAGGGGAGTAAAATCTTCTGCATGCTCTCTCACACTTTGAAAAAGAAATTAGAATTTTATCCAGCTGTATTACAGGCATCAAATGAGACACATGAGTGAGTGCTTTGAAACCTAAGATAGGTTACCTTATGAGATTTCAAATTAAAGCTAACAAGAATAAATATGGCAAATACAGGCCTAGAGATTTGCCAGAGGAACATGCACAGGAAATAAATGAGTGGATTTAAGAAAATAGTTCCTCATGAGAGGAAGGTGATGGATTGTATAAAGGAGAAGTTGATGTTGGTCCTAGAGAATCACTGGGTTGAAAAATGACAATCTGACCCAACCCAACTGAAGCAGAGTTCTGGAGATTTGAAGGAAATGTGAGTTCTTACACCAATCCAGCAGGCACTGTGGAAAGTGTCTTATCAGTGCTCCTGTGAGTACAACACAAATTTTCTGGCCCAGAAGCTTTTGGAAAAGTTGAAGGCCTCTGTCTGAGACTACTGCTATTACTTCCTGAGCAAAACTTCTAATTGTAATAAACACACTTCCAAACTACTTAAATATAAGTTGGACTGGGAAGAGAGTAATATTTAGAAAGAATCTCAACAACAGTTGTTTATGAATCAGAAAATTAATGTTATCAGTAATTATCTCAGTGTAGTGTTTTGGTTTCAACATGAGTCCTTACTTTGTTTTTAGTGTGAGGATATCAGAGTAAGCAATTTGTTTAAAATATTTTCACTTGGGTTGTCTTTAAACTATTTCAGCATTTTCTAAAAAGAAAAAGGTTATGAGACCAATTGGACCCCAATCAGTTTTATCAAGTGATTATTCTGCTCAAGTTATTTACCTATTCAAATATTTGTTTCTTTAAAGGACACTTTTAAGAAAATTCATTACAGGGAGTTCCCTGATGGTGCAGTGGCTTAAGGCATCGGTGCTGGCGCTGTCAGTGCTGTGGCCTGGGTTCGATTCCCAGTCAGGGAGCTACCCACATACCAAAAAGCAAAAAAAAAAAAAAAAAAAAGAAAATTCATTACAATAATTTACAATAAAATAACATAAATAATTTCAATAAATAAACTTAAAGTGTATATTCATGAACTTTATTTTTTAAATTCATTTTTATTGTTAGACTTATTGGGGTGACATCTATTAGCAAGGATTACATAGGTTTCAGGCATACAATTCTACAGTGCATTGTCAACTTGATGTATAATGATTTTTTCTTGTTAAGTCTTATTAGTTCTTTATATATTTTAGATATCAGACCCTTATCTGATGCATTATTTGCAAATATTTTCTCCTATTTAGTTGGCTGTCTCTTTGCCTTGTTGATGGTTTCTTTTGCTGTGCAGAAGCTTTTTAGTTTGCTATAGTCCCATTAATTTATTTTTGCTTTAACTTCCCTTGAATTTGAGGACAGGTTCATGAAGTCTTTGGTACTAAACTGAACTCATGAACTTTAATACAAATAATTCATGTAGAATCCAATGCAACACAAATCTATTAAGTTATTTTTTTGAGAATTTGACCATAAACATACTGAAATATTTTGTATAATTCCAAGTGTATTTATAAACTTGTAAGACCTTTACCCTTGAGTTATAATAAAAATGATAAAGAATTACCTCTTATTTCACCTGGAAAAGAAACCACAACTAGAACAAAAGTGTTTCTTTATATTTCATTTTCTGTCATAATAATAGGAAATGTATTGTTGTTTTCTTCTAACAGGCAGTCATTGATATTGCCTTATTTTTTTCATAGTAGAAACTTTATTCTTCACTTTAAAAACTAAATATGTGTTGAGAGAAGACAAGATGGCGACTGGAGAGGAGGCCCCTAAAACCTCTCCTAGAAAACACAATTGAACGGCCATCCAGGAGCCAAGAAAGAGGACCCTGAGTGACAAAACGGCTGTTGAGAAGTCCACAAATCACAAGAAAACAGCTGAAGGCTGGCGAGAAGTGGGCGAGTAAGGGAGAGGGAAGGAAGCAGAGATGGACCACGTGGGATGCGATTCCTGCTGACTATTTGGAGCTGCGCAGTTTGGGGGAGGGGAGAGAGACTGGGGAGCTGGGGACAGAAGGAATTGGGAGCCAGCCTCTGGAAATTTTGAGTGGTAGAAGGGCTGAGCGAGTACTCTGAACTGCAAAGATAACACCCCAGCTCTAAGCCCCCTGGAGACCTATACAGGGCTACAGTTCCTTTTCCCTGCCTGCTGCAAATGCGACCCTGCTGTCTCAGGCCAGGCCCACAGCTTTGGACTTATGGAGCGGGCACTTCCTCGTGCACCCCACGGTTCAGAAAGCAGAATGAGCCCCTAGACAGCCAGGTACTGAATCAGGGCTGGGAAGAGAGACTGATTTGATAGCATTCACCCAAGCTAGCAAAAACAAGCCCCAGCAAAGGGCTTGTAACAGCTTCCCCAGCAAAGGGCAAAAGACAGAGCCGCCTTTGGAAAGCCTTTCTTGGCCTCTCCCCAGGATATATACGCATAGCCTCCAAATGCAGTATGAGATCAGAAACAAGAAACAAACAGCCCCCTCTCCCCCAAAACTTGACCCCTAGTGCCACCTAGTGTCTGCCCTACATCAAGACACCACAAAAGCAATAATCTGGGCACTGAACATAAAGCCCTCATGTCAAAGAGGAAGAACCCAGTGGACAGGATGAATACCTTGAAAACTAAAGCTCCTCAGAAAGAACATGAAATTTACTCAGAAGATAGCCTGTTACAATTGGAAGGGTCTCATTTAAGTGATGCAGAATTAAAAGCAGCCATTCTAAAGTCTGTGAAAGAAATGAAAACCTATTGGCAGAAGACCATAGCTGAGATACATAATATATAAAAAGATATAAACAACATAAAAAAGGAACTCTGTGAACAAAAAGAACAATTTAACAAAGAAATTCAAAACATAATAAAGATTGAGACAGAAATACGAGAAATAAATAATACCATAAAAGAAGTGAGAAATGAAATAACTGCCATAGGAAACAGAACCAACCAGATGGAGGAAAGAATTAGTGATATTGAAGACCAGAACATGGAAAGAGCTCAGAAAGAGGAAGAGAGGTAATATAGAACCAAAAGGATTGAAAGAACTTTGCAAGAAATATCCGACTCCATGAGACAAAAGAAGATCAGCATAATAGGAATAGAAGAGGGGGCAGAGCAATCTACAGAGAGCATACGCAAACAAATCGTAGATGAAACCTTGCCAAACATATGGAAAGACCTGGAATCCCAACTCCAAGAAGAAAACAGGCCCCCCAGATACCTGGACCACAACAGATATTCTCCAAGACACATGGTACTAAAGAAATCCAAAACTAAAGACAAAGAGACAATTCTCAAGGCAGCCAGGGAAAAAAGAACGCTAACCTTTAAAGGAAAATCCATCAGGCTGTCATCAGATTTCTCAGCCAAAACTCTACAAGCAAGGAGAGAGTGGAACCCAATATTCAAAAATTTAAAAGAGAGAAGCTTCAAGCCAAGAATAAATTATCCAGCAAAATTATCTTTCAGATATGAAGGTGGAATAAAGACCTTCTCAGACAAACAGAAGCTGAGGAAATTTGCCAGCACGAGGCCAGCACTCCAAGAAATACTGAAGGAGGCTCTTCAGCCTGAAACAAAACATCAGGAAAAATGGAACAAAGTTGGGGTAACAAGAAAGGAACAAAAACAAACAAACAAACAAACAAACATAAACAAAGAAAGAAATAAGTAATGGCCACAGGAAATCCTCACATATCGATCATCACTCTAAATGTCAATGGACTGAACTGACCAATAAAAAGACACAGAGTAGCAGAATGGATTAAAAAACAGAATGCATCCATATGCTGTCTCCAAGCAACACACCTTAGCTGTAAGGACAAACACAGACTCAGGGTGAAAGGATGGGATACAATACTCCAAGCAAATGGTAACCAGAGAAAAGCAAGAGTGGCCATACTGATATCTGATGAAATAAACTTCAAGTTAAAAAACATAGTAAAAGACAAAGATGGTCATTATATAATAATAAAAGGCACAATGCAACAACAAGAAGAGTTGACACTAATCAACATATATGCTCTCAACCAGGATGCACCAAAATATACAAAGAAACTACTAACAGACTTGAAAGGAGAAACTGATGAATACACAATCATAGTGGGGGACTTAAACAACCCGCTAACAGCCATGGACAGATCATCCAAACAGAAAATAAATAAGGAAATAACAGTTCTAAATGACACATTATAGCAATTGGACATTATTGACATTTACAGGACACGTCATTCAGCAAAAAGAGACTACACCTTCTTTTCTAGTGCGCATGGAACATTCTCAAGAATAGACCATAGGCTGGGACACAAAAGTAGCCTCAGCAAATTCAAGAAGTTCGAAATCATACCAAGTGTATTCTCATACGACAAAGCTTTGAAATTGGAGATCAACTGTAAAAGGAAAGCAGAAAAAATTCACATATACATGGAGATTAAACAACAGCTTATTAAAAAAGGACTGGAAAAAAGAACAAATAAAAGATGAGATTAAAAGATATATAAAAACTAATGACAATGAAAATACAACATATCAGAATTATTGGGACACAGCAAAAGCGGTACTAAGAAGGAAATTTATATAATTACAGGTCTACGTTAAGAAACAAGAAAAATCACAAGCAAAAATCTTAGCATCCCATCTTAAAGAACTACAAAAAGAAGAGCAGACAAAACCCAAAGTCAGCAGAAGGAAAGAAATAATAAAAATTAAAGCAGAGCTAAACCAATTAGAGAACAGAAAGACAATAGAAAAAATTAATATTACGAAGAACTGGTTCTTTGAGAAAGTCAACAAAATTGACAAAGCCCTGGCGAGATAAATGAAAGGACGAAAGGAAAGGACACTAATATCCAAAATTAGAAATGAAAGGGGAGAAATTACCACTGATACCACAGAAATACAAAGGATTATAAGAAAATATTATGAAGGACTTCATGCCACAGAATTTAACAATCTAAGAGAAATGGACAAGTTTCTAGAAACTTATACCCTACCAAGACTTAACCAAGAAGAACTGGATAATTCAAATTGACCAATCAATAACAATGAGATTGAAAGGACTATCCATAATATCCCTAAAGGCAAAAGCCCTGGACCAGATGGTTTCACCAACGAATTCTACCAAGCATTCAAAGAAGGATTAACACCTATTCTCCTCAGACTCTTCCAACAAATTGAAGAGGTAGCAATACTTCCTAACTCATTCTATGAAGCCAACATTACTCTAATACCAAAGCCTGGCAAAGACAACACACACAAAAAAACTATAGACCAATATCTCTGATGAACACAAATGCAAATATCCTGAACAAAATATTAGCAAACAGAATACAACTATGCATCAAAAAGATCATACATCATGATCAAGTGCGATTCATCCCAGGAGCACAAGGAAGATTCAACATATGAAAATCAATCAATGTGATACACCACATAAACAAAACCAAAGGTGAAGTCCATATGGTCATTTCAATTGATGCAGGAAAAGCTTTCAACAAGGTACAACATCCATTTATGATCAAAACACTAAATAAAATAGGTGTAGATGGAAAGTATCTCAACATAATAAAGTCCATATATGAGAGAACCTTGGCTAACATCAAACTGAATGGGGAAAAGCTGAAACATATTCCCTTCAAATCAGGAATAAGACAGGGATGTCCACTGTCAACACTGTTATTTAATATAGTACTGGAAGTTGGAGCTACAGCAATGAGGCAAGAGAAAGGAATTAAATGTATCCAAATTGGGAAAGAAGAGGACAAATTGTCACTATTTGCGGATGACATGATTTTTTTATATAAAAAATTCCAAAGATTCCACCAGGAAACTAAGAGAAACAATTAACGAATATAGTAAAGTCGCAGGATACAAAAATCAATGTGCAAAAATCACTAGCATTCCTTCATACAAAAAATGAATCCTCAGAAAAAGAAATGAGGGAGTCAATTCCTTTTGCTATCATAACAAAAAGAATGAAATACCTGGGAATTAACTTAACAAAGAAAATGAATGACTTATTCACAGAAAACTATAAGACACTTCTGAAAGAAATTAAAACAGACTTTAAGAGGTGGAAAAATATCCCCTGTTCATGGATAGGAAGACTTAACATTCTTGAAATGGCCATTCTGCCCAAAGCAATCTACAGATTTAATGCAATATCCATCAAAATCCCACAATCATTCTTTCGTGAAATAGATAAAAGAATTATTAGATTTATATGGAACCATAAAAGACCTCGAATTGCCAAAGCAATACTACATAAAAAGAATAAGGCTGGTGGCATTACACTTCCTGACTTCTATTTATATTACAAAGCTTCTATAGTCAAATCAGCTTGGTACTGGCAGAAGAACAGAAACAGAGACCAATGGAATAGAACTGAAAACCCAGAAATAAACCCACAAATATATGGACAAATAATTTAGGATAAAGGAGCAAAAAACTTTCAATGGGGAAAAGACAGCCTCTTTAGTAGGTGGTGCTGGGAAAACTGGAAAAACATATGCAAAAGAATGAACCTGAGCTGTGAACTCTCTCCATATACAAAAATTAACTCAAAATGGATTAAAGACCTTCATATCAGACCTGCAACAATAAACTGTAAAGAAGAAGACATTGGTACTAAACTTATACACCTAGGACTCAAGGAAGACTTCATGAACCTGTCCTCAAAGGCAAGCGAAGTAAAAGCAAAAATAAATGCATGGGACTATATCAAACTAAAACGCTTCTGCACAGCAAAAGAAATTATCAACAAGGCAAAGAGAGCCAACTGAATGGGAGAAAATATTCGCAAATAACGCATCAGATAAGGGTCTAATATCTAAAATATATAAAGAACTAATAAGACTTAACAACAAAAAAATAAACAACCCAATTGAAAAGTGGGCAGAAGAACTAAACAGACACTTCTCCCATGAAGAAAGCTAAATATAAGGTGATGGGAACAGATGTCACATTATGTGGTGAACTTATTATACAGCAAGTTGACAATGCACTGTAGAATTGTATGCCTGAAACCTATGTAATCCTTGCTAACAGATGTCATCCCAATAAGTCTAACAATAAAAATGAATTAAAAAAAAAACGAAATACAAATAGCCAGCAGACATATGAAAAAATGCTCATCCTCATTAGCTATCAGGGAAATGAAAATCAAAACCACAATGAGATACCACCTCACACTTATTAGAATGGCTGTTATATACAAGACAAGGAATAACAAGTGCTGGAGAGGATGTGGAGAAACAGGAAATCTCGCACACTGCTGGTGGGAGTGCAAACTGGTACAACCACTGTGGAAGGCAGTGTGGAGGTTCCTCAGAAAATGGGAATGGAGTTTCCATTTGACCCAGCAATCCCCCTTCTGGGAATCTACCCAAAAGACTTGAAAACCTTTGTCCGCAAAGACTTATGTACCCCAATGTTCATCGCAGCGCTATTCACAGTGGCCAAAACATGGAAACAACCAAAGTGTTCTGTGACAGATGACTGGATAAAGAAGCTGTGGCACATATACACAATGGAATATTACTCAGCTATAAGAAAAGATGAAATATTGCCATTTGCAACAAAATGGATGTACCTGGAGATCATCATGTTTAGTGAAATAAGCCAGACAGAAAAAACAAAGAACTGTATGACTTCACTCATATGTGGAATATAAAACTGAAAGCAAAGAAAAAGAGAAATGAACAAACAAACAACCCATGGACACAATCAATAGTTTATTGTTTATTTGGGGAGGAGTGGGTTATGGAGGGGAGAAAGGGGGAGCAGGTGGGTGAGGAGGGGGGAAGCTAAATATAAGGTGATGGAAAGAGAAGTCACATTAGGTGGTGAACTTATTATACATCAAGTTGACAATGCACTGTAGAATTGTATGCCTGAAACCTATCTAATTCTTGCTAACAGATGTCACCCCAATAAGTCTAACAATAAAAATGAATTAAAAAATATCTAGGAGGCAATGTGGAGAAAGAAAAGAATGGGAGAAAACAGAATGTATAAAATAGATGTTGGAGATTACAACAGTCTAGGTGAGAAATGAATATGGAAACTAAGCAAGTTATATGAAAATTTAAAAGGAAATTATGAATTAAAAAATAACTAAATATATGTTAAGGCTATAGTAGGAGTTAAAGCAATCCAGCTTTAGCAGTTTTCACTCAGATGTTTGCTCTGAAATATTAAAAAATAAGGTGACAAGAGTTACAAATTGCAGAGCAAGTATTTCCTCTTAAAGAATAAGATGCTGTGCTACTGAATCTTCCTATCTGGACTGTACATTAGAAAAGCTCCCCTTCCATTCTGATAATCTCTGTAAGGATAGGCAGAATCATTGACAAATTTCTTTCTGTACACTTGCAGTACTGTGTAGAAGTCAGAGTATACAGTTGATTCTTCTTCAGAATAATCAGTAAGCAAGAAGTTTTGGCTTGGGACTTGATGAACTTACATGAACTCATAAACAAAAAAATTGAATCTAGCACAGGTCAAGCTCCTCACTCAGTCTTTCAGATATGGCCTGCCCCACTGAGTCTTTGGAGCTGGCTGATGTAATGTAGCTCAGTGTTCCCACACTCCACTGTGTGCAAAGAGCTTCTGGACATGCTCATTCCCCCCACCACACACACACATTCTTTGCTACAATGATGTTCTTTCTAAGTCCTAGAAAGGGAAACTCCAAGAAAGCTAGGCTGACTAGAGCAGCAGGGGCAAGTTTTGCTGGCTGTCCCAGAGCTTTGATCCTCAGCTTCTAGGTTTCTGTCTCAGCCTATGTTTCCAGATTGCCCCTGTATGATGGTGGCACAATTCCCAGGTAGGGGGCAGCAGTGCCTCCAGCAGGTTCTGATAGGGCCTCTCTGCTGGAGACCTTTCTGAGTGTGATTGCTGCTAGAGACCTGTTTAAAGAAGCAAAGCAAAATGGCAGAGGCATTTTTTATTTTTCCCTCCCTCCCCAACTCAGGCAAATTTCAGAGCTGCAACACAGCAGCCTTTTTTCTCTGAATCCCCAGAACAATGGCAGAGCAGTCCATGAGGAAACTAGAAAGGGAAAGTCTTCTCTGCTTTGTGCAACCCTGGCCACGTCTTCAGCCTTTCCTGGAGGCCCAGCCTTCACTGTGCAACTACACTCATGTCCTTTAGCCACGGCTTCCCTCCAGTCTTTCCCATGTCACCTTAAAGGCCTGGATAAACAAATGAAGGTGGAGTTCTCATGGGGTTCTAAGTTAAAAAACATCCTGGCCTCAGTACCTGCTGATTTCCTGTGACCCTCTCTTGTTTGGAAGTGTGTGGAGAGCTCAGAGGCATTTCTTGGTGTTCTAGAAACTTCTCTCTAAAAGACAAGCCATACACCTCTGGGAGGACAATATTTTTACCTTCCTCCAGAGCCCCAGGAACCTCATGAACACTGAACAGAATTATCTGTCAGGCCAAGCACCACAGAGCCCAAACCCTATGGCATGTGTGTTCTCTCTGTTCAGCTTTGTGTGGTCAGGTGAGAACATTTCCCTCAGAACTGGTAGACCCCACACCTCGCAGGCCCCAACCTCTCTGGTTGTAGACCACATCCAGGCTGGTTGGCTCCTAGTTTTGAAAGTTTCCTGTGTTGGCACCACCACAGCTGCTTCAGCCACCACCACATCTTGGTCTGGGTCCAGGAAACAACCCGGCATGAGTAGGTGCACTACCAAGAACCTTGAAGCAGCACATTAAAAATTGTTGACAACTATATCTTAGCCCTTGCTGAATACATCCATTCTTCACACATCCAGGATGAGATCACGTTAGGTAAAATGTTACCATAGCTGAGAGGTTTGACTGCCAACTCTACAGAAATCCCCTACAGAAGAAGACATATTGAAGGGCAGCCATCACTGCTACCTGAGCTGTTTTGACAAGTGTGTTCCAGGACCTGTATGGATTATGGCAAGCTCATCAGTGCAGAATCCAAAGAGTTGCACTATAAGAACAGCTACTGGGATGACTCTTGCTTTTTCTGTACTGAGTGCCTTCACCCCTCAGCCCAAAACACCAAGATTCTGTGCAACAAGAGCACCACACTGGAAGACTCTCTCGATTTCAAGGGCTGCTACAAGTCATTTGTGGCAGGAGATCAGAATGTAGAGTACAAGAGGACCCTCCGGCACAAGGACCGCTTCAACTGCAGCAAGTGCAAGCAAGTAATTGAAACTGGAAGCTCCATTTCTAAATGGGAGGAGTTCTATTGCATGACTTGCCACAAGGCCAAGTTTGCAAAGCCTTTTGTGGAGTGCAAGAAGGCCATCACATCCAGGAGAATCACTTACCAGGATCAGCCCTTGCATGCTAAGTGTTTTGTGTGTGTTACCTGCTGCAAGAAGCTGGCTGTGCAGATTTTCACCACTGTGGAGGACCAGCATTACTGTGTGGATTGCTAAAAGAATTTTGTGTCCAAGACGTGTGCTGGATGCAAGAACCCCATCACTAGACTTTGTAAGTGTTCTAGTGTTGTGACTTTTGAAGAACAATCCTGGCATGACTACTGTTTTCACTGCAAAAAATGTCACATTAGGTGGTGAACTTATTATACATCAAGTTGACAATGTGCTATAGAATTGTATGCCTGAAACCTATGTAATCCTTTCTAACAGATGTCACCCCAATAAGTCTAACAATAAAAATGAATTTAAAAATATAAAAAATAAAATAAAATCAATCAGGGATAAAATATGCTCCTGATCCTGGCCAAAAAGTCCTTTGTTTTCCATCAGGAAAAAGAATTTTGCAATGCCTGTGGCAAGAGGCCGTAAAATGACAAAGACCCCTGTCCTATATAATAGAATTGGGTCTTATTCTTTGTGTCCATGAATTCTGCAGTACTCCATCTATGGGGAAAGAACCACTTTTCACTTCTTCAAAGTTGTTTATTTTTTCTATTATCTCACTTTACAGTGTTACTTAAATAATGCTACGCAGTGATCATATTGAAACTTAGCAAAAAGCAACTCTGCAGTAAAGTTAATTTTGTGATAGCTGATAGAGATATGAGCCAAAACACCAAACAATAGTAAAAAGTTTTATTAGGTGTACTGCCAGGCTGCCTCATAAA
>PVJL010002699.1:0-27836 GCA_004026885.1 Lyroderma lyra
CCCCGCCCCCCACCATTGGGCCTCTTTCGCTCTTTCCCTGCGTGGCTCGGAGCTCTAGAGTTTGCAGAAAATGAGCTGGGGTTGGGGTTGGGAGTGGGGGCAGGTGGGACTGGGAAAAATACCTGGGAGATCTGTGTGTCAGCACACAGGGTTAGAGGAGCATAGCTGTTCCTACAGTAATGTCTGTCTCCTAGCATTTCTTCCCCGGGAACAACCGCCGGTTCTCAACTCTTCGCTCTTTTAATCTTCTTGTCGCTCACTCACCCCGTTTTCCCTTTTGCGGCTCCCCCCCACCTTAAAGGAGTTCCATGAACCCCAGAACCGGGACTTGGGAAAGGAAGGAAGTGTTTGGAGAGTCAGAGCTGGCCCCGCTGTTAGGGAGATTTTCTCTTCTTTTCTGGCCCTCTGTATTTATCTTTTGTGTGTTGCTTCCTTATAAAGGGAGAAGCAGCTGCAGTCCTTGGCCGAGTTGTTGAAATTTATCCCTTTGTGTATATTACAATATCCTCCATTTTTTCCTTCTGCCCTCTAAACAACAAGCGTTTCGCCATCTTGGGCAATTTTTATTCCCAAGTCTCTTCTCTTTTTTTATTTTTGAGGAAGGGAGAGAAGCCTTAGAAAGGCAAAAAGTGTCTGGATGAGGCTCAAAAGTTTAGGGAACGTTCAAGGGGCGCAGTGACGTCATGTAAACTTTATTGAGAAATGTCCCAAGACCATGAGTAAATATTTCGCTTAATTTTTTCCCTGTTTTAAAAGACCGTGTAACTTAACTGGTTAACGATAAGTTGTGCTGTTTATTTTTGTGTTCTGCTTTCAGAATGAGCCCTCAACATCTACACATTTTATGTTTTGGTAACAGGTGGAAAATTATGTGCAAAAAATGGTATAAACTTTTATAATGTCTTTTGGTATTCACCTAGCTCTTGTCTACGTATTTTTTATTCTTTAAAGGTTTCAATAGTTATTTTTAGTCAGCGTATTCCCTTATTTACTTAGCTCTCTGTTGTGGATTTTTAAAAATCAGCTTGGTTAATATTTACACATACTTATTTTAGATTACCGAGATCCCCTTTTGTAGTTAAACGTTTTATTTTATAAGTATTTGTTACTACTGAAAATACTTGGAGATACTGGATACTTTTAAAATTTAGTAGCAGGTATTAAACGATTGACAAAAATGTGGTTAGTATTTAAAAGGCAGAATTGATTTTAAAATATATTTTATAACCTCAAGCTATAACCTCTATCAGCCATTATGAAAAGATAAACAATAAAAGCTAGTGTTGTTTAAATTTGCCTGTCTAAAATAGTTTTTCACCTCACAAAAGTTCAGTTGGTCACATGATCAAACTTAATGATACACTGACTGGTATATAAATAAGAGGCACTGTAAATTGAATGGGAAAGTGGAATTCTGTCTCCTGTAGTCATTTGCAGTCAGCATATTTACTTCTCTTCTAACAAGGACATGAAACTGTCTGTATTTAATTTGCATTCTCTTTGTCTTCTGGGTTAGGGAAAAACATTGACTACAATTAACTCAAAAGAAAAAAAAAGCTAATAGAAAAAATTCTGAATATATTGAAAAGGTTGGTCTAACACATAAAAACTTATGTTGTATGTGGTATGTTATTATCTCTGCAGCAGCCTTCTTTGGTGTTATCTGCTATGCTATTTATCTAGGAATTTGCCTTATGTAAAATGTTATATAGAAAGCTTGACTGAATTGAGTGTCTGCCATTTATGTGAATTGTAGGTAGGTGAAAAATGTTTAAATAGTTAAAAGCACATAGAACAGATGGCTCTAAATTATACATGCAACAAAGGACTAGAAGATTTGGCAGATTATAAATAGCAAGCAACAGAGGATAAGCAATGTAAGAAAATGGTAGTTAAGTACGTTTGATGTCTCACACCTATTGTAAACACTGTACATTGTCACTTATGCATAATCAGTAATTTGGATAAGATTGAGGCACTTCTAAGTTTTAGGCAGAAAAAAGATTTTACAAATGTTTGAAATGAATGATTGAATGTAAAATTATTTTAAGCCTGTGATGAGAAATAAGTTTTTTCCGATATCAAATTGTATGCTTTAAAAATAGGAAGTTATTTAGGAGGACTTAATACTGTTGTATTCATATAATGGTTTGGAGAGAAGCAGAAGTAGGTACACATTTTAAAATCCAGAGACTAGTATCTTTACTATTCTCATAGGTTAAATTAGTGCTGAAGTATAGCTGCATTTACTCTTTCAAACACTGATGAAAAATATTTTCAGGCTATTTAGTCATGGAAATGTATTTATTAGAATACTGTTAGCATAATTTACTAAATAGTTATTAAATGAAGGAAGGATATATTTTAGCATTTTTGAGTATTGCAAACATAACATGATAATGATTTTACTTGGTGAATATAGTGTACCCTCAATTTAAAAATGTAAACATTTTTATGTAGTTTTTGCCTTTCTAGAAGAATCTGGGTAATTTTATTTGGCACTTTCAAAAGATTTAGAATAACTTAAAGTATTCAACGTGGCAGAAATTTGTTTTTATTTTTATAAGCCATTTATTTAAAATGCATGTAAGATTGTAATGGAAACCTTGGAATTTTAATTCTGTTGCCCTTTCTCCTATTTCTTTGTTTGCATGTTTATTATGGAACTGCAGTGTAAAGGAGCAGATGTTTTGCCAAACATCCTGATGTGTTGCTTTTTCTTATGGGAGTGCATAACTGTTCCTTCTGATGCATCAACTTGACAGCTGGTTGATTTCATGGAGCTGCTAAGAAGCCATTAGTGGTGTCATTGAATTGAAACAGAACAGTCACTCCCAGCTTGAACTGCAATTGTTAATGTCTTTGTTGCTACTTTTGTGTTACTATACAAGATGTAGGATATCGCAGTTGCATGGAAGTTCATGTTTTCTGTCTTATCTCCTTGAATTAGTGTATGTATGTGTTTGAACGTGATTACTTTTAGGTTTAAATATTTCTCAAAGAAAGATTTTAAGTTGTAGTTTCTTGAGTTTTTGACCTAGTCCTAGCTAGAACTACCAAAAGAAGATAGCATTTATCACAAAGTAATGTGATTTTGACTTCTAGATAAAATTATATCATCCAGGTTTAATGATATACTTGATATTCTGAGGGGTTAAATTACCTACTTAGGTATCTTAAGAGGGTTTTTGATTATATAAAGTTAAATATTTCATATCATTAGGTTTTAAAAATAGTGCTTTATTTAATAAATGTTTACCTTTTTGATTAAATATTTCTTTAAACTTTTGTACAATATAATCAGCAAAGAATTATTGAGGAAATGGGCAGCTTTGTGTTTAGTTTTCTTTATAAGGAAGTGAAGATTTTATTAAATAATCGACTAGTAGTCATTTAATTATTTTAAAAATTGGAATATTTTTATTGCACTAAATTTTATTGATAATTTCAGCTATCATACTGGTACTATAATGGTGTCAGATCATTTCATTGCCTCCTAAGTGTTTTATTTTTCTAATTATTTGCTGCTTTTTCTTTTTTGTTGGGAGAGGAGATAGGAAGGAGGAAAGAGGAAGACAAGTGATAATGCCAACAGAAAAAGTTTTTTTAAAATTTGTGTAAAAATTTTAGGATGTAAAATTTGAGGATATAATGTAGCTTATCACTTTGTTAGCTCTTTCCTAGTCCCAATGTTTATTGACTTTTAACTTTTAAATCTTTAAATATTATTATCCATTTAATCAGTTATTCATAGAGCATAAAATTCACATTTCAAAGTTTTGCCTTTAAAATACTTAAAATGTGAAATTAATGATTGCAATATATAATTTGCTGAGTTAAATCCCATGAAAAGGACTTACTATACAATATAAATAAATTTTAAACACAGACTACACTGTTGAATGATTCCAGAATTACTATTTCCTGAAATCATAAGTTTATAGAGATGCTTTCCCTTTAAATATTAAGATCATACATTATTTAGACTAAAGCTGATACTTATCTTCAGGTAATATGCTTTCTCAGCCCTTTTATATAATAGCATATACTTCCTTAAAAATAAAATCACTACCTTAGCCTATGATACAATTTTTAAGAAATAACATTTAATCATTAACCTGTTTGTGTCAAGGCAGATATTTACATAAACTAAGTTGTGGTAAACTAAGTTACATATTAAATGTAAACTTTTTTGAAAGGAATCTCAATGCTTAGCTTATTTTTTAGAGATAATACAGTCTTAGTTGTGCAAATAACTATCCCATAATTTTAACTAAGAATTTTTCCTCATTGGTTTTCGTAAAGGAGGACAATTTTAAATGAAAAAGTCACAAAAAGTTTAAACTTCATAAGTTTATCTGTTGAACATACTAACTTTGAAGTTTTGGGCAACCAATATATTGAGTTAATTTTTACTTACATATGGAATTATAAAATACTGTCAACATGTTTGCTAAAAGAAAAAATAACAGGAATATACATGACTTTTAAATCTATTTTGAATGCTTTGCGATTTGTGGTGAGTCAGTACAGTTTGAGATGTAAAATATTTCAGTCCTGATATTTGTAAGTTAAACATTGAGTTTTTAAAATGAATAGGCTTTCGTAGGAATAGCAGGTAAAAATATAGTTTTCATCTTATATTTAAAAATTTACTGTGTAAGGGTGTTTTCAACGTGTTTTTAAAAATAAAATCAATGCTTTTAAAATACTTTTTTCATCTAAGAAATTTAGCTTGTACATTGGTTTTTGAATACCTTTCATTCAAAATGAAAATTGTTAGCAATAGTACTAATAATGAAGGTAATAATACATAGATATGAACCTTTACTATTTTTTTGTGTTCATGTGTATGCATGTGTATATAAGGAAAAAGGAGCATTTGGTTGGGAGACAGTTATCGCATTGGTGCTTAAGCTCTGTGTAGACATAATTGTGTGTTTCTCGTGTTTTCTTCTCTTAACACTTTCCACAAGCATGCACTCATTAATCAAAGACGGTGCACTCCTGCTGAGGGCAGAGAGGTTCATCAAATTGGCAGTCAGTTTGGTGTAAAGAACGGTGTACTGAAGCTCTTAACTTGCTGAGACATAAATAAATCTAAGGTCTTTGTATGCAAACCCTGGAGGTTAATACTGTATAATTCAATGTCCTGTCTTTGTTTTTATGATTGATGTTTTTAAATGTTTCAAGCTTGATGCAAGTCTTCTAGTAGGTCAGGTCTGACAATCTGATTGGCTGAAGTAAGAAAGCATTAGGTTGTCAGGACTTTGAGTATGCTGCAGAGATTTTGATTTTTTTTTTTTCCCTACGAGATCATTGTCATATTGCCTGAGCTGTTAGAGGAATGTACCGATGATTGACATCCCTGCTGTGATAATGGACCCAGTGCATGAAATGCCAATAGTTTGGTCCTATTTGTTCGGAAGCTTACTGCTATTTGTATCCTTAACAGAGCTAACATGTAGAACAAGCAAAACTACTGGGATTTCTCCGTAGAAATAGTGCTGGGATTTGGCTTCAACATGAATTGGTTGCATATTCATAATTTAAGAAACAGCTGGTTACAGCAAGCACATAGGCATTTGCAAGCTATTATAAACTATTCCACTCACACATGGAGCTTGTGCTTGGTGGATTTTTTTTTTTTTTATTGATCTACCTGCATTTAAAATCTGGTCACTGCTGCCACAGAAGCTCTTCATTTTAGCTGTGTTTGCAACATAGAACGGCTTCAATTTTAAATATTTAATTTAAACTAAATGCTGAGTAAAATGAAGAAGCTCTGAAGGAACCAAGTGTAATAGGTCAATAATGTATTACTCATCATGTATACGAGGGCTGTCCAGAAAGTATCCAGCTGTTTAATATGAAAAATAGACACATTTTTTCCAGACAACCCTGGTATAGCTCATCTTCACCAAAATCAAACAAGCCTCGATGATATAATCATTAAAATTTTTTGGAAAATAGGTTGTTTTGTGCTTTTGTCCTTTGATGAATAACTGAATTATCTTTGATTTGAAAATATTCTTAATTATATTTTATTAGTTATATGTAGTTTTGGGAAGCAACACAAGCAATAATAAATTGTGATTGATTAGCCTGTAAAACAATTTCATCTAATATGTAGGTAAGTGACAGTACTTCTAGTTTATGAATGGTGTAAGGCAAAATAGAAAGGAAAATCAACAAGACATTATCATTGGATTAGAAAAATGCTAATCTTAATCCTAGAAAGATACTTTAATTTTTTAGAAGGACTTTAATGAAGTCTCTTCTGCTTTTTGGGTCACTCCTGGAATATTAAGCACAGCTGTGCCCTTATAATATTTAAATGATGTGTGTCATCTTATCCAGCTCTGACAGTTTTCTGCATGTTGTCTGTCGAGTAGGGACTGAAGAGAGAGGGGAAAACCTCTGTATCCCAAGCTTTTAGCAGGAAGAGTGGGAGGAGAAAACGTCACATGTGACTTTAGATACCCTTGTAGGAATCATAGGCAGCTCTGCCTTGATTTGTGTATGTTAAAATAAGTGGCCACCTGAGTGATTTACAGCGATGGTGATTTTGCTGAGCTTTCCGCACAGCACAGGGTTAGGTTCACGTGTGCATGTGTGTGTGTGCTCACACTAGATGATGAAGTAGCTTTTAGCACTTCAAGGTTGAGTATCAGCCTTAAGAGTACATTTTACTGTTTCTTGGCTTCACAAATGGCTGGGTATGTTGCTAATATAACAGAATATATGGCCAAATTTAATTCAACTGAGAAGTAGGCAGCAGTTTTTCTCTAAATAATAAATTCAAAGGTTATTAAAGGACAATGTGTTACATTTTAGTTTTGAGATATGTAGGATAGTAACTTTATATATTACAGTTAACTTGCCCTCATTGGAGGTTATATTGGTTTTTTTGTGAATTATTCCATGCCTTTTTTTCTCTCTTTGATTACTGTCCTTTCAGTTAATTCCCCGCTTTTTAGCATATCACCACAGAATAAGCTGAGGAAATGAAGGAAGTAAAATTCAAATAAATGTAGTTTCCCTTCCTCCCTCACTTCGTGATAGATCAGATGGAAAATCCTTAGATTTCCACCAAAATGAAAGTTTAGTATTTTCTCTACCCTTTCTGGTTCTCATTACAATAGATAATTTTATTTAGATAAAAATAAATATGGCGTTCCCTGGTGGTGCAGTGGCTAAGGCTTCGGCGCTATCAATGCTGTGGCCTGGGTTCGATTCCCACCCAGGGAGCTACCCACATTAAATGAATGAATGAATGAATAAATAAATAAATAAATAAATAAATATGAGGTGATGGACTCAATTTTTAAAATGCTAGTAACCCCACAAAACAGTAGAAAATTTAGCCATTACTTGAAAAATGAATTGACTCTCTAAGGATAAGCACAGGAGAATCACAGGTACTTAATTCACTTACTGTTCTAGGACTAGTAATAGGGGGAAAGAGTGGCAACTACCTTCCTTCATCAGGTTTATACTAAACGCTGTCCTCAAGCATAGTCTTGGAGAGCTGTGAGTCCAGGTTTGTGGGAGCTCAGAGTAGGGTAGGGGGTGACTTCTGGTTGAATAATTAGAAAAGGCTTTTGGGTTAGGTAACATTGAAGTAGACCAAGGGGAATGTGTAAATGGAGTACTTAGCGATGAGGAAGAAAGGATCCAACAAACAAGGACAGCATGCGTCCCCTTAACACGATGAATAAATTAAAGAGAGTCTAATGGGCATCTCCAGTGGTTTTGCAGCCTTGTTGAGGTCACCCATCAACACCTCTTCTTCCAGAAGGAAAGTAAAATGGTAGGGGATCCTTCTTTTTTCTCCATCGCTTTCAGAGCTGACTGCTTGGCTTTCTCTAGAGAAGGTGGGTTAATCAGTTTCAAATTATCCATTTCCATGATAGGCTTGTTTGTGAAGGCCAGGTTAAAACCGACAAAACTGCCCTTTCTGGTTAGTTATTCAAATAGTGTGCTCCATATGAGGTTAACCAGAACCATTCCTGTCTCCCTCCTTCTTTTTAAATGTTTTTTTCTTGAAACCCAATGCTCGGTCAGACCTACTGACAACATTGAGCAGGAAGAACATCACCTCTGTGTTTCCCCTTTCTAAATTTTTAACTAGCCTTCCAAGAGGATTTGATCACTCTGACTCACAACTTTTTTACATGTTTTAGTTTCTTTGCATGAAACAAGAAGACAGACTGCTAATAATAGGGATATCCATAAGAATAAAAAAACAACAAAATTTATAGCTCCTACTTAATTACTTTAGTACTGAATTTCATGAAAGGAAATCTCACTAAGAATAGAGAAGGAAAAGGAAAGATTCAAAAAAATTCAAGCACAAATGTACAAGATCTTAATTTTTGGTCACTAGACTTTTCCTGACTTCACTATTGCTGCACTAAGAATGAAATTTGTTTACTTTTTCTTATTTGCAATATTGTGATGAACATTTACTTGCAAGAAATGTGCAGAAGGAAAACCTTAAAGCTTTTATATCATTATTTCTAACTTTACCTTAATCATTTTATGTGTCATTGTTTGATGCCAGGTATGAGAATGAGTTTTGAGGTAAATTAAAGTGGAAATCAGTGGAACTAGAACGCTATCCAGGATCTGAGTTTGGGGAGAAGCCTTATTTATTATCTTTTCTGGTTTCCATGATGATACGGTTGTTAAAACATACTTTTGCACTTCCTTGGGTAAAAGATTATTGTTAATATAAACCATTATGGTGACATATCAGGAAAACCCATTGTGAGCATCTGAAAAAATCAGGGAGCAGCCTGTAATTCACAGATGATGTGTTTCTCCTTTTATGGGTTGTTGGTGTAGCATACTGAAAGACATAGGGTCTGAGAGGCAACAGGTCAAATCTCTTTATTTTAAAAGTGGTTACAGCAGAACTAAAGGAAGTGTTGTTAGGAGGTGGGTAGTAACAACAACAAAAAGGAGACAAACAGTTTTAAAGAAGGCTTTTAAATGAGGTTAAGAGGTGTGGAACATTGCTACATAAGTGAGTCTCTTGGAAAGTATCAAGATTTTCTTCAGTGTGGTCTAAGTATCTTAGCATTAAATTCCTGTGCATTGTCATTATTATTTTCTGCAAACTTGTTGAGAGAATAACTCTTACCTCTAATTATACCTTGGGGCTTTGAAGTAGGAAGTTAAAGGGTTAGGGAAGGGCTGTGTAAACAATACACAGTTGGTCCAGGAAGAGAACATATAGTAACTTTGGCAGGTTAGGTTAAAAAAGCTCTCTTTCGCCTTCCCTCTCCAGAGAGTCTGTTCATAGATGTACTTGCCAAAACTCATAAAAGAAAAGACTTTGTTTAAGGAATGTGTAAACGCTTTTGTACTATGTGTGAAATGGGAGGGTAGGAGCAAGGCATGCTCAGGGTAAAAAAAAAAAAACCTAAATAGATTGTGACCAGAATTTTCCAGTATTTTTAAGAATAATTTTTTATTTTTAAAATTACATACAGTTAACATACAATATATTATTTTCAGGTGTACAATGTAGTGATTAGACATTTATGTAACTTATGATCACCCTGATGAATCTAGTACCCACCAGACACCATATATAGCTATGACAGTATTATTGACTATATTCCTTGTGCTGTGATCTACATCCCATGACTACTGTTTAACTACCAATTTGTACTTAATCCCTTACCCTTTTGCACCCAACCCCATACCTCCTCCCATCTCCCAAACATCAAAATATTCTCTGTATCTATGAGTTTGTTTTTGTTTTGTTTTTTTGATTTACTTTGTGAAATCTGTTTTTTCTTTAAATGAAGTATGCTATGATATATAATACCTTGAATTTGACCGTTTTCATTTTAATGCGAGACATCTTTTGTGAAATAAGTTTTTGTGATATATTGCCAATATTTTATTCTAGTAGGTATCACTTGATACGTTGCAGCCGAAGTCTGCAGGTACCAACTAATTTAACTACACTTACCTGGCATGCTTGTTTCTGTATTTGTAATCTCAGCACTTCACAGGTGAGCTAAAAATAATCCTATAGCTATCCATGGAAACAAAAAATCACTTGTTAGTTTCTCATGTTTACACTATTGTGACGTGCTAATAATTTCATGTTAGGCAGTAGTAATTAGTTAAATAAATTGATCATTAAATCGAGGACAACAATCAGATCAACATCTATTTCTTAATAACTAGAAAACATTCAGGATGCCCAAAATAAAATGCATGGCCCCATAATATGCTCAAGGAGTTCATAATTCACTTAGAAAGGATAGATGTACATAGAGTGAAGTCTCATCTTTTGTGTTTTTAACACACGGAAATACAGTTATTTATGTAAAAAAAAAAGGTAGGTGAGAAAGGAAAAGCAATTTTAATAGCCATCATTCACTCAGGAAACTTTGCTTAGGTGGGGTGCATGAGTCACGTGCTCTCTGTTCCTGGGTAGCTCTCACAGTGTGAGCATCTTACACTAACTGTGGCTCTTAGGTCTTAATATAAATATTACTTTGTGTGTCATAGCTCCCAAATGTAGGCCAGCTATGGGTATCTAGAGCTCAACAAATGACATCTGCTTTAACGCTGGTGTGAAAGTGGCTGTGTTGGATTTACCGAGAAGCAGTATATTCCTCTCCAGTGTGGTCCATGTCAAAGATAATATTTACTGTGTTACTATATTTTAGTACTAGAAACTGCCCACAATCCCCTATTTCCCAGTAAGGTGAGTCTGTACTGTATCTGAAGGTAGTATGGTTCAGATAGTTCATATGCTTAAGTATTATTGCTGTTGATACCTCCCAAAATATAAAAAAGAAAAAAAAGGTTTTGAATTGAAGCAGTTCAAAGAGATGAAACTTCATTTGGGCTTTAAGGGAAGTAGTAGATATTTTATCTTAGAGCAGCAACCTGAACAAAGGAGAGGATGGAGGGAAACCTTAACATTTGTTTGAAAATAATGGGAGATCAAGTTAGAAAGGGGAATTTGGGTTAGCTAATAGAGGTATGACATGATTAAAAAGTTGTTTTAGAAAGATAGGAGTTGACATTAATCTGTTAAATGGATAGAAAGAAGAGGCTATTAAAAGGAAGACCAGTGATTTATTGCAGAAATTGGTGTCAAATGGTAACGATTCGACTAATAGCAATGTGCATGGGCAAAAGGATAACTGTGAGGTATATATAATAATTTAAAGGAATGGTGGGGTGAGCTAGTTTGGGGAAGTAGGAGATTATATTGCCTTACATTCAAATCTATTTCATATGATTATAACAATGATTTGATGTAGTTGAACACATATTTCGTTCCTTTTAGGTGATGAAGAGTGAGGACTGGAGAGATTGGCTGTGGCTTACTACTTGTCAATAGTTAGATAATCTTTCTAATAAATACATCATACATGTATTATGATGAGTTTCGCTTAAGATAAGCTCTCATCTGTTTTTTAAAACCCTTCTGGTATATCACATTATCTATAGATGAATAGTCACATCCAGTCAGCCTAATACTTTTTATTGTGTATGTGCTTATTGCTCTGTTTGTGTTTATACCACTGCCAAACACCAGTTTCTGAAAACCACTGGGCGATAGGAGGCAGCATGTTCTATAATACATTGTTACAGGCATACCATACATGTTATGGATCTTCACGACACCATGAGTGTTCACCTGATGTACCCTGTATCTACCCTACTACCCTTGTGAAGAATTACTTTTATGACATCTTCCCAACCCTCTACCTCCCTACAGGGTTATCTCATTTTTCCCTTGTGTCCCAATAGAGTGCTGTTCGTGGAGCTCGTGGTTGTGCATATAGATAGACTGATTGATTCCTTCCTTCCTACCTTTATATATAATGCTTCACTGAACATTTTTATGTCTAATGCTTTTATTTGTTGTTGTTTTACATTACTTTATAGGATAAATCCCTAGAATTGCAATTCCTAGGTCGAGAGTTTGGGATACTTTAAGGCTCTTAATATATGTATTATGAACTTGGCTTTTGAAAGGATTTTAATGAGTACATATCTCACTAGCAGTATATAACTATACCTATTTTACAACTCTTTCATTGGAATGGATATATTCATCATTTTTAATTCTTATCAATTCCATTGCAAAAAATTTGTACCTTATTTAATCTGCATTTCTGTGACTCAATTAGAGTGAGCATTTTTCAATGTCTTAAACTATTGTATTTCTCTTTTGTCATTTGTCTTGGACATTTAACTGTTATTGCTCTGAAATATTAGAATATATAAACCATTTATAAATTCTTTTAAGTATTAATGATACGCTTTTTATAAATTTACTATAATTATTTTGCATTTTAATATTGTTTTTTATTTACAGAAATGTAAACATTAACTTCAGTCCTTTAGATTTTTAAAAACGTTTTCTTTCCAATTTTAAACTTAAAAAATGTCCTCCTCCCTGGACTTTTCATAGTCACTTCTCATATATTTACAGTCATACTCTGGTACTTGACTGCTTTGAAACTTGGTTGAATTTGGTACTGCATGCATTTTGATGTGAAAATTTTGTCCCATTACTTGTCGTTTGCTTGGTCCTCGTGGTGTCTCCCAGAACTAATTAATGATCAGTACCACAGTACCAGTGCATTACTCCCTGTGGGCAAGAATCTTGTCTGGGACTTGTCGTTTTGCTACTTGTACCTCTCAGCACCAATTAACGATAAAACCAAGGTACCGCTGTAGTTTATTTTTTGACATGTTATTCTTTCTCATTCCTTTTTGCTAGTAAAACTGTTCTTTAATGCCCATGTTAAAGCTCGACTTCCCTTCAGCACCTGTTATTTACAATATATCACGTTCCATTTGCATACTCTATTATAAGGAATGTTGAACTAGATACCTAAAGGTCAACTTTTTAAAGCATTGCCAATTTTTTTTTGTCATTGTGTTTCTACCTCTTGTACCATAGGACTCTTTCTTAAAAATAGTTAGATTTGACTGTTTTTAATATATTTGGAGTAAGCAACATGGTGAGAACTGAGAAACAGGAAATAAGAATTCGAATATGTTTTCTCCTAGGACTATTTTTCTGAACCTCTTGAGGTCTGTGCTGTAGGTGCACCAGTGATATATGTGTGTGTGTCAGCCTTTGATTTTTAGTAGTTCCTCTGCCTTAGGGAGAGCCTGGCATAGCTGCACATGGCGATGGGGAGAATGGCCACTCTGTAATACTGTGGTTTATGAGTTTTGTATGGTGAGTCAGTGCTTCTGTCTGCTTAGTCAAGTTTGCTCATCACCTGCAAAGCTGTCTCCTTTTCAACCATAATGACAGGTTGAGGAAAATTAGAACGATGAGGCCAAATGGTAGCCCTTGATGTCTTTTTGCTGTGTAAACAGGAGTCCCCACCTCTGCCATTTCTGCTTCTCTTATAGGCCTTCCATGTCCCTAAAGTTCAGTTGGGACATTTCAGAATAGTCTCATTCACTTCCTAGAGTATGCATCTTGTGGCACTCTTGGGGCATATGTGTATAGAATCAGAGTCTTGCTATAATGTTGTTTTCCTTGGCATTTCGTTCTCTAGTTTGGTCTTTTGGGGTCGATTTTTAGGAAGGATTATGCAAAAGAAGGCTATCTTATTCAGATTTTAAGGCTTTTTCCACATATCCAAAAAAAATGCTCCTCAGTAGAGTTTATACCATTTTATATTCCTGCCATTGGATGCTGAGAAATTTTTTTTTTATTTTAGGTTTTAATGGGAATAATTTCATTTTAATTTGTATATTCTTAACTTAATCCTGTGTTCCTAAGTTTTTGGAGGGAATTATATTTGTGTTTGAATTGTTTAGAAAAAATGGTTTTGGTAAGGGTTTTGGAGGGTTCAGGTCATAATTATCTTAAAGATTTTTCTTTCTTTCTAACAAAGGCTGGTCTGTCTCTGAGCTGTGGGTCACTACTTTCTTTTTTTCTTTCTTTTTTATTTTTATTTATTTTTTTGGTTGGTTCCCTGAGCAGGAGGGTGACTATTTTAATAGGTGCAGCAGGAGTGTTAACCATGTGGGGTTCCTTGAGTTTGTTTTTGCATATCTGGAGCCTTTGCACTATTATATAACGACAAAGGCAACAAAATTAACTGTGACTAACTTTTCCGAAGGAATCTCAGCTAGGGACATTTAAAAGCCACTGTTAATTGCCTTTCTTGGGCCAGGAAAGCAAGCTCAGCACACTACCAGATTTCGCTGATAGCCGTCCCCTTAAATGTCCCTGAAGTTTCTTAATGTTCCTGGCTTACCAGGAAGTGAGTGACTTTGTCGTCTGTACGGCTGAGGCCCTGCGAGCCCGGGCCAGGCCTGTTTTTCTGGTAGGGCTTAATAGGCACTGGATCTGTAAGTAAAGCCAACCTTAGTTATTTACAAGAACCTTGCCAGACCTGTTTAAATGAGCATTGTTCTCAAACATGACGCTCCAGGTAAAACTTGAGGTTTGGCCAATTATATTATGATAAAAAGGAGATCAGATTATTATTGAATATGTGCAAATATTCTATTACCACGAAAAGGAGGTTCTCTAAAGGGTTTCTGAATTCTGAGGGTTAGTGAGAATCAGATAGTATTTTTAAATGTTTTATTTTGATTCACAGAATTAGAGTTTACTGAATTGTTGTCATACATAGCTTAACTTGAAAGAAAATAGAAGATTAAAGTAATGTTAATAATATTCAAATCAAATAAACCTTCTATCATCAATTCATTCCATATTGCATCATTTGTGTTGTTTCCCTGGAACTTGGGTTAGCTGTCTGCTGTTAGGAAGATGTCTGCTTCTAGACTAAAAAGGGTTCTGGAAATAGTGACTCAGTCCAAAGACGTAAGAAAGTTGTTAGAGAGATGTCACCCTAGGAACCTGTACCAATATTCCGTTTTTTGAAATATCAGTGGTTTGAAGTACCTGGTACAATCCTTTGCCCAGATTCTGGAACTCTTGTTGGAGACACACTCTCGCCTATAACGGTGGCACAGCTTTTAAGAAAACATCAGAGTAAAACAAAAGTTGTCTGTAGAAAATAGAGACTTACTGTCTGTGTTTTGTTTCTCTAATTCATCATATCAGGATGGAGGAGTGTAAAATTTTCTGTTAGGGTATAATATGTAACTGTATCATGAAAGTTTTGATCAGTATTTCCCCTGAGGGTAAAAATATAATGGAGAGTGAGGGCATTGACACATCTTTAGGGATTTCTCACAAAACAAAATTCTGGAATATTTATGTTTGTAACATTTTACCTATACAAACTTAATTTAGGAAAATATATGTCGACAACATTTCCCATGTGCTCTTACAATAGTAACATATTAAACAAACCTAATTTCTTCTAGTAGCTGTATTTCTATAAGGCGAAGTAATAAATCTTTTTCGTTTTCTTAAGGCACACTGGGGAATCTCAAATACAGTTTCAGTGTAAAATATTGTAAAAAGTTCTATGTTTTCTACATTTAGGGTATGTTTAGGAGAATGCAAAATTGAGAGTTGTTAGAAGATTTGGGGCTTGATTAAAATAGAATCATGGATGCCTTAGAAACAATACTTGATTATCTATTTAATGAAAGTAACAATAAAAATAACATATAAGACAATAGTTTTGCTGTGTTAAAGGACAAACATTCAATCAATTTGAAGATCGAATTGGCTTTATTCTCACTAACCCTCAGTGGTTCATGAATCAGGCAGCATCCCATCTAGCCAGTAGAAAGGTGCTCTGAGAAGATGTACAATATGGACGGCTCTTATAGACAGAAACTGGACAGGAATAGAAACTCATTAGCAGGAGAAAAGAAGGATTGTATCAGGCAAGGTTATCTTACCTTAGGGCAAGGTGGGGGTCGAGGTCTCATCAGGCAGATACCTTCAGCTTTGTTTCGGGAGAATGGAGAGAGGGCCCATGTGACAGAATACCTCATTGGTACTGACCAGAAAGTTCCAGACTGACTGATTAAGATTACATTCCTGGAGAAAGTTGAAATTGCACTTAGGTCAGCTGTTTAATCGAGATTCAGTGTCTTGGGTGTTAGTAACATGGACATTAGTACAAATGACTCCATTTTGGGACTTTGGTTTTCTCTAACAGCTGATTCATAAATGAGAGGAAACTTTATTCTTTTCCTTTTCTTTAGATTGTCAAGGATGTAATAAAGTCAGCATAAAGCACAGAAAACTATTTAGGTAGGACACAAGATTTCTGCTATTTAGGCACATCATATAGAAGGTATAGAATATAGTCTTTCATATTGGAGATGAAGGTATTAATCAGTACCCCCAAAGGAAGCAAGCTCATCAGTATCGAATGAAATTGCTAAAACTTAAAACATTTCATAGCTTCTTTTTAGAATTGGCTGTTATAAATCAAGGCAGATAAAATGTACTTTCCAAGTTAGGTCCTTCATTATCATCTTTCTTATTCTGGAACAAAGGAAGTTTTAGGCCAGTGGTTCTCTCTTAAGAGAATGTCTGAGATCAAAACTATTTTCAAAACAATATTAAGTTGTTATTTATATTAGTGTTCAATGGATTCATTATTGCTGTCTTCAAGTGTCTCAATAAATAAGTATTGAAAATACTACCTAAGTTTTGATTTCCAGTACAGTAAATATCAGTAGCTATAATCCACACAGCGTAAAAGCTCTTTGGAGACCACAAAGCCCTAGAATCCTTCCTTTACCACACAGCTCCTTAAAGCAAAATTAAAGGGGTTCCCCGGTAGCGTAGTGGCTAGACTTCGGCACTCTCACCGCCACGGCCTGGGTTCGATCCCCGCTCAGGGAACTGACCAAAAACAAACAAACAAATAAATAAATAAATAAAACAATTAAATGCATATAGCCAGCTGTACTTCTCTGTCACTGTTGTTCCTAGTGTAGTATGTGGATTGTAACAATTAGCCAAACTGATTTCTGTTTCAGACAGAAATGTTTGGAGTGGATAATTGAAAACTCTGTGCCATACACCAGCATTTTAACAAACTAAGCAGAGCTCAGGAGCACACATAACACAACTTTTTTGCAGCCACACATACTTCCTTTATACCTGAAAGTAACAAAAAATAGACACTTTTATTAACTTCCTCATATAGCTTGTCAATATTAAAATAAGCAAAAGTATATAAGGTTAAAACTGCTTAGTACTCAATGTTTTAATGTTGTATTTTATTTTAAAATTAACTAGGTAGGTAATAATTATCATTTAATTCGGTCAGTTTAGTATCAGTCCAAGGGTTTAGGTTACCTAAAGATCATGAAAATCTTTAAGCTGTCTGCTACAAAACATGAGAGTTACTGTTGAAAAAAAAAATTACCAGAGTAATGATTCAATTTAGTTGAACTTAGAAATTTATATTTTTTCAAAATTGTAAACATTGTATGGGATTAACGTTAGCTTGTTCAGGTAAAGCTGTAACTTTTTAAAAACCAAATTTATTAAAATTAGACTAATTTATCAAAGATTTGCCTTAATTATACAAACAGGTTCTTAAAAGATCCTGATTTTGTTTTTGTTTTTTAGTTTTCTAATACACATTTAAAATATTATATATTCCAAGTTTAATTTCTTTATTCTCTGGGAATTTTAATTTCAAGACGATGAAAGGCCTAGCAATGGTGATGATAGTTGTATAACGTGAATGTACTTAATATCACTGATGTGTACATTTAAAATGGTAAATGTTATACATATTTTACCACACACACAAAAAAGTGAAAGGCACAGGTAACTTGATAGATGCCCTAGATACATTGGTAATCATTTTTTGCCTTTGTTAAAATCGTTTACAATATTTCCTTTTAGCAACCTTTTTAAAAAGAGAGGTAAAATTTGAATGCATAAAACTGAATAGATCCCCATTCCAGATTGTCTGTAGATAAAGATAAGATGCAAGTGTCGTCAAAGTTGGTACGTTCACTTGAGGAAAATTGTGATAGGTAGGACCAAAATGTAGATTTTGGACATACCTTATTTTTCCGGGTATAACACACACCAATGACCCCTTCTTTTCTAACCCAACATTAAGAAACTCTCTCAACCAGTTAATCTCATGTGTAAGATGACCCCAGATATTTGGTCTAACGATTTTGGACAAAAGTATTGTCTTATACATGACAAAATATGGTACTCTTTTTTTTTTTTTTTTTTTTTTTCGGTGGTTCCCTGTCTGGGAGAAAATATGGTACTCTTTGTTTTCTGATTTTTACAGTTTAGCATATTATATGTTTTATAAATTAATATTTATTTTCTTTTTATTATTTCAGTTGTCACGTGGAGGTGGGCAGTTAATTTTTTCTGTTTCCCTTAGTAGTCAAACAAGCCCTTTTGGTATGATTTTGTCCAAACAGCATTAGATTTTAATGCTTTACTTTGTCATCTACTTAGTAGCATTTACTCTAGGCAAGGAACTCTTAGAGTTAGGGTGGAAGGAAGTAAAAGAGTGAATAAGATACTTTATTGATTATGTAATTCTTTTTAGCAAAATAAAGTATAGCAGTTTAAAACAACAGATATCTATTATTTCAGTTTCTGTGGATCTGGGATTGTCTTAGGTAGTTTGTTTTAACTCAGGTCTCTTGGTGTCTGTCAAACTTCCAGTTGGGACAGCAGTCAGTCATATCAAGGCTCAGCTGAGACTGGAGGATCTGCTGCCGACCTTCCATGGTTATTGGCAGTCCTTCCTTTCCCCTGGGCTGATGGCAGGAGGCCTCAGATGTTTGTCACATGGCCATTTACATAGTGCTGCTTCTGACGTGGCAGCTTGCTTCCCTCACAGGAGGTGATGAGAGAGAGACAGAGACCGTGACATAGACATTTTGGAGTGGCAATGCTGTGAGAAACGAAGAAGAATATTTTGAACATAAAGCAACTTGGAAAAGAATAAACAACTTAAAGGATCTAATAAAGTCACATGGTTTTGAGTACTCAAACTTAAGATGACCTCAGAAATACTTGGAAAATCTAGTGAAGAAATTTTCATTCCAGACATATTATATGTATTATATTGGTATAATATCATATATTAAATATTAATACATATACATATGATAGGTTCATGTTAGTATTAACAAAAGGTTTATTTTTACACTGCTTTGCTTGACTTAAAAGGTTGTATTAGGATCAACTATTTCAAAGAAAATCAAAGCCTAAAAATGAAGTCCTAATTAGGATCAGCAAATAAGCTAGCATATTTAAAAGCTTAAATTCTAGTACTGTGAAATTTTTACTAGAAAGTGAATCTGGGCATTTTGTGATTTTTCTTTGTTTCTTTTTTGGCCACCTATAGTAGGAGTGGAATGAAATTTTTAGAGAAGTTATAAGTAAAATGTAAATACTTTTCCATGAAAACAACCAAGGAAAAATTACTGCACTGGCACGTTTCTCGCTTTGAGTATCTTTAAGACTGTAGGAATTGTGAGCTCTTCTTCCGTTTTACATTTTCTATTATTTTCTTAAAATTAAATAACTGTTTATGCCATTCAATACTGACTCTCCCCCTTAACTTTTACCTTAAAAGTATTTGTTTCTATTTTGTGAATCTTCCTTTGTTACCATAGAAACAGAAGTGGACCAAGGAACTTCCAAGACAGGTAGCAACTGAAAGTAATAAGCAAAAAACCTTGGCTCTTTCTTTACCTGTAGTTAGTTGTGACCCATTACAATTTCTGTTTTAGTAGAAATAAAGCAAATGTAAGCCTGTTGGCTAGAGGGGAGAAAGCCTGGAACTTTCATTTGTTTCAGACTTGTTCATTTGCTTAGAAAGCTGTTAGGAAAGAGCTTTCTAATAGTTTGGAAAAGAGTTCTTCATTCTTGTGAGTGGTTAGACTATTATCCATTCCATACTGTTATACCTTTAAATATTTGTAATGTGCTTTTCAGTTACAGGTATAACAATAATACATATTTTTCTAGTGAATGAGATTTGATATTGTGTGATGTAAGCCTGCTGTGGTCAGAATGTTTTGGTAGTCAGTCTCCCATTGATTGAACTGTTACTGGGCAAGGCGGAATCTTTTCTTCCTCCTACTGAGGTAGTCATGTAGGAGATGCACAAGGTAAGTCTCTTTTGGGGTCAGTAGTGTGTGTTGAGTGATGTGTGTCTAAGAGGTCTCTCTTCTGGCCTCCCGACTCCATTTTAAATGATAATTTTGTTTATTAATTTTCACATTATGGATAGATGAACTTTTAGAGATTGCTATAAATTTGCTTCCTTTGATTTTTTCCCTTTTTCGCTATCAAGAAATATATACTTTTGGAATGTTTTTGTTTTAGAAATTTAAATTAAAGCCTTTTTTCTCTGTTGCCTTTAAAATTTTTAATAAGTATATTAAATATATTCCCAAAGAGGCATTATTTTTGTTTATTTTCAAAGGATTTTTAATTGGTTTTTCTTTCAATGGGTGATTAACTCTAAGGTTCGGGAAATTCTTCTTAGACTATATGAATTTAAGTCCCAATCTTCTATAATAATGATCTTTAAACTATTTTGTTTATGTTTCCCTATCAGTAAAAATGTTTTTGGATCAGCAGTATATGAGAGCTGTCCAGAAAGTCTCCAGCCATGTAATATAAAAGAATAGAGGCATTTATGGCTGGATTTTTTTCTGGACAGCCCTCGTATGTATATTTTTATATTAATTGCATAAATTAACTTAGATTCTAATATATTATGTAGGATATACAACATGCTAGTAAATATAAATGAAAATAAGATGAGATAAAGATGATGTAAATAGTATCTTAAAATATTTTGCTAATGAAGCCTTTTGATTAGCTATATTTTAAAAGTGCCTTGATCATTTATGGTGATGGTTGTCAACAGTAGTAGATATCTGTATTCCAAATAATTTATTGTTAAATTTATAATTATTTCTGGCTGACATACTTGTTTTTACCTCATAATGTGGCTGATAACCAGGAGCAGAAGTGTCAGCTTTGGCATTCTCGTGTTGTTTTCTGTGATACCATTACTAATACTATGTTCTGTCTTGGCACCTTTGTGCTGCTGTAACAGAATACCACAGACTGGTTGTCTTATCAACAGCAGAAATTTGTTTCTCACAGTTCTGGAGGCTGTGAAATCAAGGTGCTGGCAGATTCTGAGTCTGGTGAGAGCCCGATTCCTGGTTCATAAACCATAACCATCTTTTCTCTGTCCTCACGTGGTGGAGTGAACAAGGGAGCTCTCTGGGACCTGTATCATATGGGCATCAGACCCATTCATGAGGGCCCTTCCTGTCATGATCTACCTACTTCCCAAAGGCTCTCCCTCCTAATATGTCACATTAGGGGTTAAGATTTCACCATAAATTTTTTTGGTGGGGGACACAATGTTCAGATTACAGCATATTCAATCCATGATTTTTTTTTTGAAGGAATCTTGTTAAGCTACTCTTATTTTATGGAAGTTGGTTTAAAATAGTTAATGTAATATGTAAATCTAGTCTACCATAGACCTATACAGTGTGAATTCTGGTCAATAGAATAATAAAAATAGAATAATTAGATTTAAAGAGGTAGCTCTGAGAGAGAGAAAGTTTTAGGGGAGAAAGTCACCATATTGTTACATTCTTTGAGGGCAAAGACTATATCTTTCATCTAAAAGTTACATATTTACAACACAAAGCACTGGACCTTAAACTTGGTAATATAGTCATAGTCAATAAATATTAGTGGTTAAACAAGTTGATATCTTAGCACATTTTTTAAAGACTGAATTGAAGTATGTCCACATGGGTAAAGGACAGGCAGTATTCAGGTATTACAGGAAGTGCTATCAAATAATATTAGAAGGTGAAGCATAGTCAATCAATGAAGAGGGACATCATTTACGTTGTGGGTCCTTTTCATTAAATTCTTAAAAAGGATGCAGGACATGATTAGAGTTAGTCAGATTTAAGTTTTGGAATGGTATCTCTGTTGGTGTTGTGGAAGATGCTGAGGGAGAAGAGAGAGATGGTATTCTTAGTAGTGAATTTTGCACATGTAAGACCTTGTAAGATCAAGATGTTAACTGAAAATCTAAGTTGAAGCTTTTATACATGAATATATATTATTTAGTTTTAGAGTTTATATTATGCTAACTTAAGCATATTTTATGTTGAATAATTTTAATTTTTTAGTACACTTTTAGTTATTTATATTATCTGGTTAAGTTTATTTTTAATATTTTTTAATTTTAATTTTTTTAATTTTTTAAAATTAATTTTTATTGATAGACTTTTTGGGTTGACATCTGTTAGATGGTTAAGTTTTTTAACGATCAATTCACTTATACCAGTGGTTGGATATAGAAAAGGGGGAATGATGAGTAATCTTGCTTATTTTTTTTTAAGTAAGAAATTTTAGCCTGAAGTTGATAGACTTGTTCAACAGAAGATTGGTTAACACTTTTAAGGTAGTGGTATAAAAAGCCTGCTAGTAATTTGCAAAAAGTTTCTGAGTTGTATGTGGCATTAGGTGATTTGATTACTTCTGCTCAGCCAATTTGTACTCAGCCTTGCACCTTCCACACACACACGTACATAAAACAAAACTACTTGGGTCACAAGATGAAAGCACCATATTTTCAAGAGTTAAATAACTTTTAGCCTTGAGATCTCAAATTCTTTTTCATTATATTAAACTTCTAATCCTAATATAATTACCACAAGCTCTAGATTTTTAATGAAGTAATTAAATGGCAATGGGTTGTTAGGTTTAATGTAATATTTTAATGTTAAGGCTGGAATGGTGAAATAAATACATACTTTGTTGTAAAAACAATAATCTGTGTATTTGCCATACCTAAAAATGACTTATTAATACATATAAATTCTAACAATTAAATGTGTCTTACTCAAAAATAGTTTTTGAGTGAGAAATGTAAAGATGCCTTTTGATAAAAACATGGAATAAGTAGGCATATAAAGAAAAAAGTCATTTATTTCTGTCACTAATGTTGAAAAAATTATTTTAAAGTAAGCATTCAGGCAGCAAACAGGTCATAGCTGAAAAACCTTCTGATAAGAGAGAGAACTGGAAAACTTGAAAGCAATCTAGCTGGCCCCCTTTAGCATAGTGACAAAGTCCTAGTTATTTAATGAGGGCATCACAGTATTACAACTGTAAAACTAATACATTGCATATATTTAATTGATTCTGTTAGATGATTCTGAGTGTCAGAAAAAAGACAAGACTCTTATTGAATGAGGGGAAAATATGTTAACTCTTTTATTTGGAATATTTCTAATATGGATGCTTACATTTAAGAAAATGGCTTCTGTTATTTGCAGAACTTAAAAAAACAAAAACTTCTTATCCAAAGCAATTGGAGCTTATAGCTCTTCATTTAATCAAAAAGGTCAAAGTGGGAAATCATAAAAAACAATGCACATACATATAAATGTAAATTTTTAATAACTTAAAACTTTCACATTTATTTACAGTTTAAAAAAAAAATCTCTTTGAGTGGTGCCAACCAGTAATTTTTTCTTGAGGGTGGATTTTCTAATTAGAAATTATTGTGCCTTGCTTGAACACACACCTCTAAAATAGAAGTTTTACATCAGATTCTTTAAAGTGGAGGAAGAGCTTAGACACTTAGAAAGCTTTCTGGGTGCAAAGACTCTACATTTTTGTGATGTTTTCTGCCAGTATTTTATAGTTGTGTTACCTACATCTAATTTAACAGTAACTTAAAAAAAGAACTTAACAACCCTACTTTTATCAAGCTTTTCAGTAGCATTTAATTTTCTGGGAAATAACTTCTTTTTACACTCATTTCATTGTTTTGTGTTAAAGTAGATAAATTATATAAATACAGTATGAAATCTTACCTTTGAGAACAAACAAGATTTTTTAGGTATGCAAATCAAATCCTGGGAAGAACTATGAGGGCCTACTAGAAAGAGAAAGAAATAATTGCCATTAAGACTTTGCCTTTGAAAAAACTTCTTTGTCCCATGTGTCTAGCGTGACTCACACCAAGTCAAATCATCTTTGAGAGGTATTTGAAAGAGATCTGCCCTGCCCTGAGATCGGTCTGGGAGGTTTCTCACTTCCCCAAACCCCAGCCTATGTTTTATTAGATGGTTATAAACCTCGCCCCGCCGCCATAAGAGAAAAATACAGATGGATATCACCCCTTCTGTTTTCCTGTAACCCTTCATATTACTCAAATATTGTATCTTTCCTCCTACATCATCATTTTTCCCCTTTTGGATTATTACCATCAACATAATAGGAAAAAGAATCCTTTGTTTGCCCTTTTGTTTCCTTCATCATTGCCCTAATTTTCTGGTTTTTATTGGCAAAATTGTACTTGCTACCCTAAATGCTCTCCTAACATTCTTTCTTGGTTTGGCTTCAGTCATGCTTTTCCTTCATATCAACTCTGCTGAAACTGTTCTTAGCGATGTCCCTGGTTACCTGTGTGACATTAATTGGTTTTCAGTTCTCATCTTAATAAACTTGTAGTATTCGATACAGTTTATCACTCTGTCCTCCTTGAAAGATTCTTTTATTTTTTTGTGTGTCAAAATTTCATATTTTTTTCCCTCAGTTTTCTATTTTCTCTTTAGCTCTCTACCCATGCCTCAGGCCTCAGGCCTTACACAACTTCTGTTTTTTCACTATAATCACTCTAGGTGAAATAATTCAACTCCCTGGGTTTGGTTTCATTAGCTAGTTAGTTAGTTTGTTTGTTATTCTGGAATCTGAAGCTCTTTTTAATTATAGTGACATACAATATTAGTTTCAAGTGTGCAATAGTGATTTGATGTTTATATACCTTATGAAATGATCACCATGAGAAGTCTAGTAACCATCTGTCTCTGTATAAAGTTATTGCAATATCGACTGTATTCCTTATGCTGTACATTATATCTCCGTGACTTATTTATAACTATAAATTTGCACCTCTAATTCTCTTTGCCGTATTTGTTCCTTCTACCTGCTGCCCAACCCTCTGGCCACTATCAGTTCGTTCTCTACCTATGAGTCTACTTTGTTTTGTTTGTTTATTTGTTTAGTTTAGATTCCACATGTAAGGGAAATGATACAGTGTTTGTCTTTCTCTGACTTATTTCACATAGCATACTACCCTCTTAGTCCATCCATGTTTTTGCAAATAGCAAGATATCATTCTTTTTTATGGCTGAGTAATCATCCCTTGTACATATATGTACCACATCTTTGTCCATTCATCCATTGATGGACACCTAAGTTGCTTCCATATCATAGCTATTGTAAATAATACTGCAATGACCATAAGTGTGCATATGTCTTTTTGAATTTGTTTGTTTGTTTTCTTAGGACAAATGCCCAGAATTAAAATTGCTTACTTGTACGGTTATTCTATTTGCAATTTTTTGAAGAACCTTCATAGTGTTTTCCATAGTTGTTGCACCAATTTACAGTCCCACCAACAGTGCACAAGGGTTTCCTTTTCTTCACATCCTTGTCAACACTGTTTCTTATCTTTTTTATGACTGCCATTCTGACAGGTGTGAGGTGATATTGTGGTTTTTACCTAAATTTCCCTGATCATTAGTGAAGTTCAGTGTCTTTTCATGTGTCTGTTTGCCATCTATATGTCATCTTTGAGAAATGTCTTTTCAGGTCTCCTGCCCATTTTTGAATTGGATTAATTGGTCTTTTGATGTTGAGTTGTATAAGATCTTTTTTTTTGTTTTTTTTTTTTTGTTTGTTGTTTTTTTTTAATGTGGATAGTTCCCTGGCCGGGAATCGAACCCAGGCCGCAGCGCTGACAGCACCAGTGACGAAGCCTTAAGCCACTATACCACCAGGGAACTTCCATAAGATCTTATATATTTTGGATATTAATCCTTTATCAGCTAAATCATTTGCAAATATTTTTACTCATTCAATAGGTGGTCTTTACATCGTATTGATGGTTTCCTTTGCTGTGCAAAAACTTTTTGGTCTAATATAGTCCCATTTGTTTTGCATTTTGTTTTTCTTGCTTGAGGAGACACATGCAAAAATACATTTCTAAGACTGATGTCAAGGAGTTTTACTGCCTATGTTTTCTTCTAGTTTTATGGTTTCAGGTCTTACATTTAAGTCTTTAATCCATTTTGAATTTATTTTTGTATATAGTGTAGGAAAGTGGTCTGCTTTTTCCAACATTTATTGAAGTCTTTTCTCCATTGTATATTCTTGCCTTTTTTTGTTATAAATCTGATTATATAAGCATGGATTTATTTCTGAGTTCTATTCTGTTCCATTGAGCTGTGTGTGTGTGTGTGTGTGTGTGTGTGTGTGTGTGTGTGATTTGCACAGATGACAATTTATTATAATCTGTTGTCAGCACAGTTAGATAGTAATGAGACCAGAACTCTGTCTCCTTAGAAGTGGGCAATGATGGTGGCCATTATGTGGGGTACTATGTGCACTTAATCATCACCATTCGATTTCAGTTTCTTGATAGTCTGTTTGTGCCACTCAGTTTATTTCTGCATAAAGTCAATCTCCTTTATATGATGAGTGATCTCATCTTCCTGGTGTTTCTTCAGGGCTGCTAGTTGTTTTCTAGTCCATGCTTGGAAGTATCATTCCTTGTTAGCCTGCTCTCTTTATCTGAAGGCCCCACTGGCCTCCTGGATCAAGCCCATGCTGGAGTCAAGATTCTCTGCGCTCAGAGTTGAAGCTTTGGACTTGCATGTCCCTCATGCCCTACATATTCCACAGACTAAGCTGCTTTTGCACTGCCAATACCCTGCCTTCCATGTTTGTCTAGTACCATACTGTTTTGGTTACTGAAGCTTTGTAGTATAATTTGAAATCAGGCAGAGTGAGGTCTCCAACTCGATTTTATTTGCTTCTGCTCTGGTCTTTATTATTTTCTTCCTTTGGGGTTTTTCTTCTTTTTCTAGTTCCTTTAGTTGTAAGATTAGATTTATTTGAGATTTTTCTTGCTTGTTGAGGTAGGCCTCTATTGTTACAAATGTCCCCCTTGGAAAGGCTTTTGCTGTGTCCCATAGATTTTGTAATGTTTCCATTTTCATTTGTCTCAAGGTATTTTTTATTTCCTCTGATTTTTCACTGACCCATTGGATGTTTAGTAGCATGTTGTTCAGCCCCTAACGTTTGTGTGTGTGTGTGTGTGTGTGTGTGTGTGTGTGTGTGTTTTCACTGTTCCCCTTATGGTTGATTTCTAGTTTCGTACTCTTGGGGTTGGAAAAGATGCTTGATAGGATGTCAGTCTTCTTAAATTTATTGAGACCTATGACCTAACTTGTGATGCATCCTGGAAAATGTTCACATGCATGTGAAAAGAATGTGTATTCTATTGTTTTTGCAAGGAATGTTCTGTACATCTCTGTTAAGTCTATCTAGTCTAATATGTCACTTAAGGCCAATGTTTCCTTGTTGATTTTTGTCTGCATAATCTATCCATTGATGTAACTAGGTTATATGAGTCCCTTATTGTTGTATTACTGTTAATCTCTCCATTTATGTCTGTTAATGTTTGCTGTATGTACTTAAGTGCTGCTATTTTGAGTGCATACATGTTTATAAGTATTATTTTCTCTTGTTGAATTGATCCCTTTTCATTATGTCTACCCTTATCTGTTGTTACAGTATTTGTTTAAAGTCTACTTTCTCTTAAGCATCACTACCCCAGGATTCTTTTCATTTCTCTTTGCATAGAATATCTTTATCCTTCCCTTCACTTTCAGTTTGTGTGTCTTTAGATTTAAAGTGGGTCTCTGGAGGCTGCCAATGTATGGGTCTTGTTTTCATTCAGCCACCCTATGTCCTTTGAATGAAGTACTCAGTTGATTTACATTTAAAGTCATTATTGATACATATG